>JAVJIF010005333.1:0-271302 GCA_038442645.1 Agave tequilana
ACCTTCAAGAACGTCTTCATGAAGTTCGTTGGCACTCACAAAGGCTTTTGTATACTTATACTTCTGGACTCACTTGCAAGCTCATCAAAAACAAAAGAGGTAAAGTAGAAATAGGAAGAAGAAAACAAAAGAAAATACGAACATAACAAATGTTTACCTTTATTGCTTGCAGAAACAATGGAAGAAAGGAGGAGGGTACATCAATGTTACTCTCAACATAAGCCTCTCTCTCTTACTTACATGAATCTTCATCTAACCTAAGCTTACATACAAATTACATAAAAAGAAAGAAAAACTAA
The DNA here is from genome assembly GCA_038442645.1 of Agave tequilana. Taxonomy (NCBI): domain Eukaryota; kingdom Viridiplantae; phylum Streptophyta; class Magnoliopsida; order Asparagales; family Asparagaceae; genus Agave; species Agave tequilana. The sequence continues at coordinate 300 of JAVJIF010005333.1, forward strand.
ACTACAAGAATGAAAACTAGCTAAATCCTCTCTCTACATGGTCGTCCCATTGTCAGCGCAAAGACTGCCTTTTTATAGGCAAAAACCCAACGTGCAGGATCCCGGGGAGATCGGGGGAGCAAACGCTCCCCTAACCTCCCCAACCAAGCTGCAAAAACGCGGCTTGGGCCGCGTTTCCGCGGCCGGGTGTGGGCCAGTGGCACACCCTGTTGGTGGTCGCCCTGGTTTCGCTTTTCTTCTTTATCTTCAGTTGGATTTTCAGTTTGAGTCTTGTATTGTGACGAAATGGCCTTGGATTCTTGGCTTTAACCGATCGATTCTGAGAGGATTCTTCTCAACCGATTTTCAACCTCTTGATTTTGTCCTGATTCAGTGAGCTCGAATTAATTCTGATTTAACTCAGAATTTTGGTGGGCTTTTGGGCTCATTTCTCTTCATCTCCTTAAGGAATGGGCCTGCAAATAAGTTAAGCATTTATTAGAACAATGCAGATTTTATTCTATAATAAGTATGAATATGATACTAAATATACAACATTAGCGACCAATCACTTCCTCAAGTCAAATTTTCAAACACCTTACCTACAATCTTCGCACAATTTGCTTTCATATACTCATTTTCCAAAACCAACGACTGAAGAGAAATCCGATTTAGAAAGAGCATAGAAGTCATGCTTGAGTCCCAACACCATTTCAAAACATGGTTGACTCACAATCTTCATATTTTTTTTTCCACACCATGATTCATATACTCCTTTTCTAGAACAACTAATAGAAGTAAAATCTGAGTTAGAAAAGAGTATAGAAGCCATGCAGGAGGTTGAGAGACAACCATATCCACAAAATTTTCAAGATTCATACTTAGTCCCACCTCTTCAAGTAAACATCAGTCATGGAATGTGTATGAAAATCTTACATGAGTCCGAGCTTCAATCTCAAATCATTATGGACTCAGAAATTTTTCAAAACCTAGCTTCAATACTTCTTTCTAGAACAACGATTGCAAAAAAATTTGTGCTAGAAATGAGTATGAAAGTCTTGCGTGAGTCCTAACAATAATTTCAACTAATGGACTCATAATTTTACTACCATTTTCAGAACCAACTTTCATACACATCTTTCAAGAAGTACCGATTGTATAGAGTATGGACGACATGATTCAGACTCAAAATTCTGTTACTAAGCCTATCAATAGGTTAGAAATAGAACTAAGTCATTGGTCCACACTTATAAGAATGAGGAAACTCTCTCTTTTACCAATCCTGATATCCTATCGATCCGACCATAGAATCATGGTATTTGAAAATCAAGATTCAATTTCATCACATCCAATCGAGCTTGACCAAAATCAAAATTTTGAGAGCCATATTGACATTTTGGCAATTTATCCCTTTCTTGAAATTGAACTTAAGCATGAATGTGATCCTGAACCTCAACTTGGTAATTCAATTCCACTTTTTGACTCAATATTGACTACAGTATCTTTACTCGATTTTTATCACTTCCCAGAGTCAGTATTGAATTCTGTGCTTGTACATCGTCAAATTGAATCACCTATCTTTCAAGATCAACATATTGAACTTGAATACTACCGTACTTTTGAGAGTCCAATTGATAAATTGGAAAGTTTCATTTTTATGAAATAGAACTTGAACAAGAATGTGACACCTCTCAATTTTGTGATTCAGTTTCAATTTTGAATCATATTGACTCCTGTATTGTTATCTAAATTGAGCAACATGCTAGAGTCAGGTTTAATTTTCATGCCTGTAATTCTTGAAATTGAATCACCAATCTTGCAAAATCATATTCCATTTAGTGAAAATGAATTTCTTGTTTGTGAAAATGATTTCTTGGTTTGGACCTTTTGACTCTAAAACTTTTACTTGATTTTAGTCAATTCACTGAGTCGGTATAGTTTCTGTACATTCTGAGTTCAAGTCAATCATTCCATCATATATAACATTTCATTCTAGGAAAAAGGTGTAGAAAAACATGACTCTAAAATTATTTTTCAAAATTGGAAGTTTGATGGGGTAAATTTTTTATTAAAAATTATATACATATACAATTAATTACTGGGTTATATTAGAGAGGTCATTGGTGGGTTCCTGCGAACTACATATGCTCTTGATTGGTCACATTTCGTACACCAATTAGACCTCCACCGGGACCACCACCCTAAGGTGAATTTTTCTTTTCTCTGTATTTTCATGCATACATACATTCACGACACATTGAGGACAATGCATGAGATAAGTGCGGGGGTTTATTAACATAGAGTTTTTAGATCCTCATTCTTTTTTATTCTTAGAATTTTAACTTTTATTAGGATTTATCCTTTCTTAACAAACTTTTTTTTTGAAAAAGAAAAAGTTTTGATTCATTTTCAAGAAAATTAGATTGATCTTAGGATTTTGAATCAAAATAGGAGGTAGTGTTTGATTTTTTAGGGTAAGAAAGAAAGATTAGAAAGATAATTTTATCTTGAATTTTGGCCTTAGAGATATATGCACTTTATACATTGAGGGATTAAAATAAAGACTTAACTACCCTAATATATAAAATAAATAATATATATATTAAAAATACTTGGCCCTACTTAAGCTGGTTAATTGTGTCTAGGAAATATGATTATCAACGCCTAACAGTGGTCAAGACAAATAAATTTTTAGTTTTGTGACCTTATTTACTCGAGTTCTTAAACCCGAAGGATGTTTTTTTTCATCTGGTGTCCTAAGACTATCTAGTTTGGAAGTCATCGGTTAAAAGCTACGGTAGACTAGAAAGCCTAATAAAACTAAAGAAAAAATATAAAAAATAAATAATATATAAAGAAAAAAAATGGTATCATAGTCCAAGTTAATCCCAAAAATATATAAGTGCATATTATCTAGGTTTTATGAAAAATCAAATAATCAATTTAGCCTTGATTTATTAACCTTGATTGATAACAAGCCCGTGCATGGAGATTAAAAATAGGGATGAATAGTTTAGGTTAACCTGTGACCGTAAATCACTTAATTTTTACAAAATGTTTCAAAAATTTTCTCTCTTTCAAATGTGTTTTAAAAATACTAACATTTTTATTCTTTCTTTATGGATTTTGTGCTTGTAATCCGCTGAAACCCTCAGGAGACTATAACTTCTCCTCTGGAGGAAACCTAAAGGTTTAAAGGCTTGTTGTACATGCTCAGTGCAATTGTATCACCTGAGAAAGTGGAGTAATAAATTTTTCTAGTTTAGTTTTTTCTTGTTTTGTTTTCTCAAGGATGAGCAAAAGATAAGTGTGGGGTGGTGATTAGTCTGCAATTTTACATTTTCATGTCACATTTTCCTGCCCGATTTTTTATAAAAAACTTAATAACTCGTGTTTTGCTCTCATGCAGATAATCAAGTGTAGGGACAAAGTTATAATAAGAGCCTAATTAAACCCATTTTTGGGTAATTAATTAAGGTTTCTTGGATACCAAGTCAAGAGAGCTTCTAGAAATTACATTGGATCACAAATTAAAGAAAAATCTAGAGAAATATGAGTTCAAAATACCCAATTCCAGACCTATACAAAGCTCCTAGAAGCAAGATGAACCGGCTGGCAAAATCAGGAAGTAACTCCCTTATATTGCGCGAAAATGCAGCAAATACCGCGTATCCATAGCAATTCCAGGGAGTCACTCCCTCGATTTTGACGTGTAGGGTCATCTCGTCTTTCAAAATGTCCTTTTGCCATAAATATTGCATTGATGAGCCATAATACAAGAGAGAGGACAGTAGGCTAGGGTTTCTCTCCAATAGTGTCGTTTTGGTTTTTTTTCTTTTTTTTCCTTTGTATTTTTCTTTCTCTTTTAGATCTTGTATTAGGGAAGAGATTGGTTTATAGGAGAGAGTGAGAGTCCTTGTAATAGAGTGTGACAATTTATGAAAAATTTTCTCCTTTCTTTCTATTGTTTCTCCTCTAACTTTTACTTGATGCTTAGCTAGTTTTCTCTCATGGTAATCTAAATACTAACCACTAACATCAACTACTTGATAATCCACATAATTCTAACACAGCTTCTACAAAGCCTTGCTCTTATAAGCCATTGATGGCTCATGATGATAAGTTCAAACTCCAAACTCTCTAACAAGCTAACTTACAATGTTTGCTTTATTTTATGCTTGCTTATAACTGATTTTGGTGGATTAATAGTAGCTTGCATCTTGTTAATGTGATTTGAATGTGAAGAATAATCTTATGGATTAATAGTAGCTTGCACCATTGTGGGGAATACTACACATACTAGCAATGTGTAGAATTTCTAAACTTTTGATCAAGTTCTTACCTGCACAGAAAAATACAAAATTTTAGAAATGAAGAATAAAAGTGCAAAATTCTCAATTCTACTGCTATAACAAGTGGCTACGTGGGTTGTGATCCACAAGGAGGGACTTACGATAGAAGCATGTTTTAAGTCCTCTTTTAAGTTACTTGAAATGATTAAAAGTTCTTAGTTCTTGTAAAGAAAAGAAAAAAGATTCTATATTAAGTTAAGAAGAAAGTGCTAGATTAAAAAGGTGGAGAAAATAGAAAATAATTTCGTACAAAAAAAGTTAAAAAGTAGAGATTTGGTGGATGGAGGTGATCTATACTAATGATTAAAAGAAAAGAAAGAAAACCTAAAAGTACTTACTGAAATATACCTAGAGGGAGGAGAATAGTTGTACTAGCTAATTAAGGGAAAATGATGTAGAACTAAAAACTTAAATGCAAATGCACTATGTGTGACTAAGAGTGGCCCAATTCCTCGTGAAGGGCTCTGGAACTACTCCTCTAAATTCCTCTAGACTAAGAGTTGAGGTATTTTAATAAGCTCTCTTAGTTGAACACAAGTGTGGGCACACACAAACTATATCTAGCAAATGAATATGAATAATATAAGACAATGCAAGATATAAGGGAGATAAAGTTGAGAAGTAGTGGATCAAACGCAGTACAAAGATATATTTTGAGATTCCAGCCACTGCTCTACGTCCCCCCCCTTCACACAGAAGGTTTCCACTACGTCACACAAGGCCTTCCACAAAGGGAGCTCCACTGAGGAATTACAACTCAACACCAGAGTACACAACTCCTTTCTCTAACGTAAACACTTCGACACAAGAGAGAAGGAACAAAGCCAAAGCAAAGAAAAGATCTGCAACATAGTGATCTTATGATCATAAACTCTCTTGGTGATCTCAAAGGATCACAAACAATTTCCTCACGAAATAAAGATCCTAAGGATAGATTTGAGAAAATAGCTCTAGTATGTGAGAAAATAAAGTATTTGAAAATAAACAATAAAGAAAATATTTGAAAAAACTTCTTGATGGATATATAATGAAAAACAAATATAATTCCCAAAGACTTGATTTTCTTTGATTTCCAAAACTTTAAAAACAAATAAAGATAGAGAATTTTGGTACAAAAACTCTTTTGAAAACTTTGTTAAAAAACATTAAAAAGGTGGGAAATTTTGCACTAAAAAATCTTAATTAAAACCGGCCTCAAAGGACCGATATTTATAGGGTCTGAAAATATAGCCGTTGTTGGGCCAGATCAGGTCAAAACTGATGTCACGCCCCGCTTCCCAAAAAACGCTGGAGCGGAGACGCGACACGAGTCGGCGACGCATATACGCAAGGAAAATCCCTCACGCATACGCGCTAAGCCTTAAGTAACCTGAACAAGCTATAATAAATCCCAACTGTAATGAATACTGAATACTGCAATTCACATATGAGCAACCACGCATGATATCATATGAATCAAGACTGGAATAACAACTGAATGATATAACAAGAAACAGGAAATGATACGAAGGTTAGAAAGATAAAAGTACCAGAATAGAATAGGGAGAAGCTCCAGTTATTCGCGAAGCGTACAGCCTCAACGAACACCTGCACATTAGAAACAAACCGTCCAATATCTGACGTGCAAATCCAGGTTCGTCAGAACGCGACCATGGTGAGTGTGCGTGTAAAGGGGAAATAGCTCGTGCATAAGAACATGTGCATAAATAACAATAAGAGCAACTGCAAATATAACATAACTGAATAACAGATAAACACTGCAGATATAAGATAATTAAATATCATGACATGATAAACATCTGAACTGAAGCATATCTGATATCAATATCAACAAAGATATAAGACAACTATCACGTCTGTAAACTAACAACTGATATCAAGGTCGACTATCATAAATGTAGACTAATAGCTGATGTCAAGATGTGTAACCTAGCTTGTCACTAGTCTGGTTGCTTATTATTAACCTAACTAATGTAGTACTTAGCTGTGTCCCATACCACAGCCATTTTCCCACATATCAAATAAAGTTATCGTTATTGTAACTGCATGCCAATGTAGTGCATGTGTTTTGGAAGAGTACCGTGCATGCCCGTACCACGGTCTAACACCCCTGGCACTGAACCAGGACAAGCCGCAAGGTTCTGACAACTGAAGACCACAGCCCTACACGAAAAGACAACTAGTGTGGCGCCGTAATCCGAGCGTAGCCCTGACAACTGACAACTGAATGGGTAGCCAGTACTACCCTGGTTCCCCATGGTTGGAACCCACAACTCGGTACCATAAGAATCCTTCCAAATACACGACATGCATCATCAGGCAATTACCCCTGTTCACCGGGTTATGGTGTCTTTTATTAATAAACAATCAATGAGTTATTTGTAATAGTAACCAATATCTCCAAAACTGCTGATGTCAACACTAGCTGATATCTAACAACTGGTAACTGATAACTGATATCTGACAACTGTGATATCTCACAACTATGATATCTGACAACTCTGATATCCGACAACTGTGATATCTGACAACTGAGTAGCTGACAACTAATATCTGTCATCTGAAATAGAATACTGGAGATATAGCTACTAACACAAAGGTGATACAGACAACTAGCCTCACTGACAACTATAACTAGTAACTGATCTCTGCCATCTCATATCACAATGGAATACATGATCACTGATCATTACCCACAATGTATCACTGACAACTCATGTAAACTCTGAACATGAACATCTTATAATCACCAACAAGTATCTCAGTATTATGTAACAAACTGATAATTGGTAACTCCGAAGTACAGCATCACTGATATCAAATAGATTACTATCACAATAGCTCATTCTCTAAAAGTAACCAATAACTAACATCATAACAAGTCCATATCAATATCTGAATGAGTCATCACCAATAAAAGAATATCAAGTCAACACATACTGAATCATATCAAAATAAGGGAATCATCCTCAAAGAACATCGTAACAAGTCAACATCAATATCTGAATGAATCATCAACTAAGTTATTATTAATGAAAGAATATCAAGTCAAGAGGTCCTCTACATAAAATATATCATCTGTCCTCTGTAACTCAAGTTCAGTCCAAATCACAGTCCAACTCTGAAATAGTCCAAGTACCATCCAATCATAAAGAACTCTAATCTTTAAGTAAAGTAAGATCATATCTTACATGTCCTCAAATAGCTGCAACATAGAATAGTTACCTCTGATACTTAACATCAACGACATATCATCTGATAGTTCTTATATACTCAACTATAGATCCAAATCATCACAACCAATTCATAATCTCAATAGTTCTACAATCATCTTGTTCCAATACACATCGAGTAATCAGATGCAATAGTTGTTGTTCTAACATATGTCCATAATCAGTACTAGTCTACTCTCTCTGACAAACTATATCTGATTCATAAGACTTCACAATTCCCTCTTCCATAAGTATCAAGTATGATATCCCAACACTCGACAATATATCATGTACATGCATCTAAGATCTATCATGATCAAATCATTATCACCAATATCTATCTCTTGAGGTCACATACAATCCATCCATATCCATCACATAACCCAAGGTTAATGTCTACATCCAATAAAGGGGCTACACCAAGCTGACAGGCCAACCTTAGTCGACTATAGAGGTAGTCCAAGTCGACTAGGGGCAAGACAAGTCGACTATAAAGGTAAGGCTAGTCGACTGATACAGATACAGGGTGCTACACAACTTCCAGGTCACATAATTAGTCGACTAGGTCAAGGGGTTGGTCGACTAATTACTACTATTAGTCGACTTGAGGGTAATGTATAGTCGACCACTAACTTTACTGGTCGACTACTAAAGTCGACCAGCAGAGTGATACAGAGAGTCTATAAATTCCTGGAAGGAAACCTAGTCGACTATAGGCTGGTGTTAGTCGACTACTACATGAATTAGTCGACTAATAAATGAGTCAAGTCGACTAATCCAGTTCTGTCAGCCAGAAACAGAGGTTCATCAATTCTATTCTCCTACACAATAAAATATGTATGTGTATCCTCTCTTGCACAAATCATCATACACAATCACTACTCTACTGTATGTACATGTACACATGAAAATATAATTAAATCGATGTACATAAATACGAGGAATCAAGGAGGAGGAGAGTACACTCACATTGGGGAATCTGCTCGTTACCGGGCGAGTCGCCGTTACGGTCGCTGTGGCGCTGCTCTTCGCTGTCGGACTGCATAGGACGGTAGCCAGGGTGCTGGGGAAGGTCACCGTGTCAGTCTCCGACGACGGGCTGGCGTGGATCAGAAGAACTCGCTGCTCGCCTGAACTCGCGCTGAATCAGGATCTGCTGCAAATTTGGGCTGTTCTTCGCTGTCCTGCTGCGCGCTGATGATCGTCTGGCTGTTGGGAAGCGCCAGGACAGGTGCAGCATCAAGGGGGTGACCCGGCCTGAGGTGGAGGGGTGCAGATCTCACCGGAGGGGCCTGGGCGCTGGTCTGGATCTTGCTCGGCTGCAGGTCGCGCAAGGGGAGGGGCTGCCATGGATCTGGCTGCCATCTGATGTGCGCGGCCAGCAGGGGGAGGAGCTCGCTATCGCGTGGGTTGTTGCTGGTTGCTGAGATCCGGCCTGGAGAGGAGGGATCCGGTCCGGTGGCTGTGCGGCTGCCCTTGCTGCTGCACCCGCAGGGAAGGACAGTCATGGCTGTTGGTGGGGTGGTGTGTTGCCGGATCCAAAGGAGGGGGCTGCGTTATGGATGATTGCTGCCTGGATGGGGGTAGGTTGTGTTGTTGTCGAGGAGGGGAGGTCGGCCTGCAGGTAGCACAAGGGGAGGGCTGCTCGCTGCACAGCCAAGGGGAGGATGGAGATGCGCCATGGCCTGCTGGTGTTGGATGGTGGTGCGGCTGGAGAAGGGGGGCGGCTCTTGCTGCTGTTGGAGAGAGGGAGAGGATTAGATCTAGGTTTAATCACTAGGTTTTGGGTTAGGTTAACAATAGGTATATATATATATATATATATATATATATATATATATATATATATATATATATATATTATATATATATATATATATATATATATATATATATATATGGAGTTGGGTATCGGGTTTAATTGTGAATAAGTTAATGGCATAGGATCCAATAGGTTAATGTTGGGTATTGGATTTAGAAAATAGAAACGGGTAATGGGCGTAGGATCCAATCAGATGAATAGGTGTTGGGCTATAGATCACCAAGTGGGTAAATGAAAAATAGGGTGAGAGGCTAAACAAGGAGAACACCACCTCCACCAAGGTTAGTATTAGTACCAATACGAATATCACACTAAATAAACAAATAATAGTAACACAAATAATATTATTAAAATAATTAACAACGAAATGATAATAGAATATCACTATCCATAATATTAACAACTTAATGGAGATGAAACAATAATAATGATTAGCAAAAGAAATGTCAATGATAAATAGTGGCAAACATAAAATCCAAATTACCATTTACCATCTCAAAGATTCCCATATTTAATAATAGAAATAATCTCAAGGAGGAAAATAATAAATCAAGTTGATGAATAAAAATAATCAGTAATTCAAAATAAATACTTGAAGAAAACAAAAATACAGTAGTTTAGATTAGGGATATTACATTCTACCCACCTTAATAAAAATTTCGTCCTCAAAATTTCAATAAAGCGGGGAATGGTAAAATAATCAAGGTAACGAAGAAACAAACAAGCTTCAAACAGGGAATGATAAAAGAATCAACAATCAAGAGGAAATACAAACAAGCTTCCACGTCGCCCCGTTGGGACACCACGATTCCGCTGCGCACTCTGATACATGCCCCGGCTTCGGCATGAAGACCACTCCCAAGAGACAAAGTCAAAGAATAGAATCGGGAAGGATGGCAAGAAACAAGATGAAGATACAAATCACTCAAAAATAGAGTAGAAATTAAGGATACGAAAAGATCAAAGATGAGGATTTTTAAAGGGAGGACGATCAATTCCAATGGAGTCAATATCATAATGGAGAGTATATGTATATTGCAGCATAGCTATAGCTTGTTTTCAAGTTACCGGTAAGAACTAGGTCTCTCTTGCGAAACAAAAGTCAAATTTCACATCACAAGTCGAAAACCTAGGCTCTGATACCAAGAAAACCCTGTCACGCCCCGCTTCCTAAAAAAACGCTGGAGCGGAGACGCGACACGAGTCGGCGACGCATATACGCAAGGAAAATCCCTCACGCATACGCGCTAAGCCTTAAGTAACCTGAAACAAGCTATAATAAATCCCAACTGTAATGAATACTGAATACTGCAATACTACATATGAGCAACCACGCATGATATCATATGAATCAAGACTGGAATAACAACTGAACTGATATAACAAGAAACAGGAAATGATACGAAGGTTAGAAAGATAAAAGTACCAGAATAGAATAGGGAGAAGCTCCAGCTATTCGCGAAGCGTACAGCCTCAACGAACACCTGCACATTAGAAACAAACCGTCCAATATCTGGACGTGCAAATCCAGGGTCGTCAGAACGCGACCATGGTGAGTGTGCGTGTAAAGGGAAATAGCTCGTGCATAAGAACATGTGCATAAATAACAATAAGAGCAACTGCAAATATAACATAACTGAATAACAGATAAACAACTGCAGATATAAGATAATTAAATATCATGACATGATAAACATCTGAACTGAAGCATATATGATATCAATATCAACAAAGATATAAGACAACTATCACGTCTGTAAACTAACAACTGATATCAAGGTCGACTATCACAAATGTAGACTAATAGCTGATGCCAAGATGTGTAACCTAGCTTGTCACTAGTCTGGTTGGTTATTATTAACCTAACTAATGTAGTACTTAGCTGTGTCCCATACCACAGCCATTTTCCCACATATCAAACAAAGTTATCGTTATTGTAACTGCCTGCCAATGTAGTGCATGTGTTTTGGAAGAGTACTGTGCATGCCCGGTACCACGGTCTAACACCTCTGGCACTGAACCAGGACAAGCCGCAAGGTTCTGACAACTGAAGACCACAGCCCCACACGAAAAGACAACTAGTGTGGCGCCGTAATCCGGCGTAGCCCTGACAACTGACAACTGAATGGGTAGCCAGTACTACCCTGGTTCCCCATGGTTGGAACCCACAACTCGGTACCATAAGAATCCTTCCAAAATACACGACATGCATCATCAGGCAATTACCCCTGTTCCCCGGGTTATGGTGTCTTTTATTAATAAACAATCAATGAGTTATTTGTAATAGTAACCAATATCTCCAACAACTGCTGATGTCAACACTAGCTGATAATCTAACAACTGGTAACTGATAACTGATATCTGACAACTGTGATATCTCACAACTATGATATCTGACAACTCTGATATCCGACAACTGTGATATCTGACAACTGAGTAGCTGACAACTAATATCTGTCATCTGAAATAGAATACTGGAGATATAGCTACTAACACAAAGGTGATACAGACAACTAGCCTCACTGACAACTATAACTAGTAACTGATCTCTGCCATCTCATATCAACAATGGAATACATGATCACTGATCATTACCACAATGTATCACTGACAACTCATGTAACTCTGAACATGAACATCTTATAATCACCAACAAGTATCTCACTATTAAGTAACAAACTGATAATTGGTAACTCCGAAGTACAGCATCACTGATATCAAATAGATTACTATCACAATAGCTCATTCTCTCAAAGTAACCAATAACTAACATCATAACAAGTCCATATCAATATCTGAATGAGTCATCACCAATAAAAAATATCAAGTCAACACATACTGAATCATATCAAAATAAGGGAATCATCCTCAAAGAACATCATAACAAGTCAACATCAATATCTGAATGAATCATCAACTAAGTTATTATTAATGAAAGAATATCAAGTCAAGAGGTCCTCTACATAAAATATATCATCTGTCCTCTATAACTCAAGTTCAGTCCAAATCACAGTCCAACTCTGAAATAGTCCAAGTACCATCAAATCATAAAGAACTCTAATCTTTAATTAAGTAAGATCATATCTTACATGTCCTCAAATAGCTGCAACATAGAATAGTTACCTCTGATACTTACATCAACGATATATCATCTGATAGTTCTTATATACTCAACTATAGATCCAAATCATCACAACCAATTCATAATCTCAATAGTTCTACAATCATCTTGTTCCAATACACATCGAGTAATCAGATGCAATAGTTGTTGTTCTAACATATGTCCATAATCAGTACTAGTCTACTCTCTCTGACAAACTATATCTGATTCATAAGACTTCACAATTCCCTCTTCCATAAGTATCAAGTATGATATCCCAACACTCGACAATATATCATGTACATGCATCTAAGATCTATCATGTTCAAATCATTATCACCAATATCTATCTCTTGAGGTCACATACAATCCATCCATATCTATCACATAACCCAAGGTTAATGTCTATATCCAATAAAGGGGCTACACCAAGCTGACAGGCCAACCTTAGTCGACTATAGAGGTAGTCCAAGTCGACTAGGGGCAAGACAAGTCGACTATAAAGGTAAGGCTAGTCGACTGATACAGATACAGGGTGCTACACAACTTCCAGGTCATATAATTAGTCGACTAGGTCAAGGGTTGGTCGACTAATTACTACTATTAGTCGACTTGAGTGTAATGTATAGTCGACCACTAACTTTACTGGTCGACTACTAAACATGACAAGTCGACCAGCAGAGTGATTCAGAGAGTCTATAAATTCCTGGAAGGAAACCTAGTCGACTATAGGCTGGTGTTAGTCGACTACTACATGAATTAGTCAACTAATAAATGAGTCAAGTCGACTAATCTAGTTCTGTCAGCCAGAAACAGAGGTTCATCAATTCTATTCTCCCACACAATAAAATATGTATGGTATCCTCTCTTGCACAAATCATCATACACAATCACTACTCTACTGTATGTACATGTACACATGAAAAATAATTAATCGATGTACATAAATACGAGGAATCAAGGAGGAGGAGAGTACACTCACATTGGGGAATCTGCTCGTTACCGGGCGAGTCGCCGTTACGGTCGCTGTGGCGCCGCTCTTCACTGTCGGACTGCATAGGACGGTAGCCAGGGTGCTGGGAAGGTCACCGTGTCAGTCTCCGACGACGGGCTGGCGTGGATCAGAAGAACTCGCTGCTCACCTGAACTCGCGCTGTATCTGGATCTGCTACAAATTTGGGCTGTTCTTCGCTGTCCTGCTGCGCGCTGATGATCGTCTGGCTGTTGGGAAGCGCCAGGACAGGTGCAGCATCAAGGGGGTGACCCGGCCTGAGGTGGAGGGGTGCAGATCTCGCCGGAGGGGCCTGGGCGCTGGTCTGGATCTTGCTCGGCTGCAGGTCGCGCAAGGGGAGGGGCTGCCTTGGTTCTGGCTGCCATCTGACGTGCGCGGCCAGCAGGGGGAGGAGCTCGCTGTCGCGTGGGTTGCTGCTGGTTGCTGAGATCCGGCCTGGAGAGGAGGGATCCGGTCCGGTGGCTGTGCGGCTGCCCTTGCTGCTGCACCCGCAGGGAAGGACAGTCATGGCTGTTGGTGGGGTGGTGTGTTGCCGGATCCAAAGGAGGGGGCTGCGCTATGGATGATTGCGGCCTGGATGGGGGCAGGTTGTGTTGTTGTCGAGGAGGGGAGGTCGGCCTGCAGGTAGCGCAAGGGGAGGGCTGCTTGTTTAAGACAGGAAAGGTTGTTGTATTGTGGAGTATAATTTGCACACAAAATATATTCAATAGAAAGAGAGAGGGTTTAGAAACAACCTCAAGTGCTTTGATCACTCCACAAATGTATTCCAAATGATTAATGTACCCTTTCCTATCTCCGTTATAGCATGGGCTATACCGAGTCGATTCTCAGGGAGAGCTTGCGATGGAAGCGTTACGGTTTGTAGTGAAGAAAGAAAACGAAGATTCTTCTTTGTCTTAAAAAATAAAAACAAATTGGAAAAAGAAGTAAAAGAATTGGTGGATATGTTCATGATGGAAAGTAAAAAGAAATCAAAGATGATATTTACTTTGGAAAGAAAACAAATGGAATGAAAACTTGTAGAAAGAATTTAAGATGAGAAAACCATGACTAGCTAACCTTACTTCCTTGCTAAAACTTACTAAACTCCGTGATGGTGAATGCATGCCTCATGTTGATTCATCGGGAAGATTTGTCTTGCGTGTTGGTCTAATTACTTTCCCACTTGGATGACGGGTGATCATTCTTGGACTTGTCTTGTAGCCTTATAGATGTCATAGGCCTACAAATTAGACTTTCAATAATGGAATCAAAGAGCTACACTCAAGGGATGCTAAGGAAGAAGATACAACATTCATTAATGGAAGTAAGAAGTTGTACAACAAATAGCATATTGGTGATCCATCTCCATGTTCCATCAAGGCACTTGTTCTAGACAAGGCTCTAAATGAGGCACACATGAATCATATGGAGAATTACAACAAGATACTAGCCAAGCATGAAAGTAACCCATCGGAGAAGAGAAGACCATACAACTTGCAAGATTAAAGATAGTAATCACCCATGAGTTAGTAGTTAGCAAGGTAAGTTGTTAGCTAGCCATGAGAAGAAAGAATTAGCTACTAGCCATTACAAAAGAAAAGCAAAGCATGAATTAAAAAGCAAGTAAAGTAAAACTAGAAGTAAAGAAAGCAAGTAATACTAGAAAACGCTCAAGTAGAGAGAAGAGAATGG
Organism: Agave tequilana; assembly: GCA_038442645.1. NCBI lineage: Eukaryota > Viridiplantae > Streptophyta > Magnoliopsida > Asparagales > Asparagaceae > Agave > Agave tequilana. Next base: position 15,451 of record JAVJIF010005333.1, read on the forward strand.
ATGAATCCTTGCTTCACAAGTTGTCACTCCTTGGTGTACACAAGCTTTCTCTCTCTTACAACTCTCTTTTGCAGAATTTCTAGGGAGGAAGAAGATCTAGAGCACTACAAAAATCCTACAAAAATACAAGCATCTAATCTCTAATCTCTAATCTCTCTCTTCCACTCTTCCACTCTTCCACCCTCTTTTGCGAAGGCCCTGGTCCTGTATTTATAGCCTCAGAGAGAAGGATCTAGAGCCCTGGTTGTTGGAGAGAAATCCGGGCTCCAAACAACCCTGTAACGGCCGCAAATTGGCGGCAAAATCCCAGATTTGGCGGCAAGATCAAGGCAGTTGAGGCCAGATTTTCTGTTGCGAGTTTGTTACAGTTTATTATCCACGTGGATCTTCTGGAAGAATGAGTTGGCGCGTAGAATTCTCTAGATCCTGGGTTTAATCTTAGGCTCTCTTTTGGGCTTTGAATTAATCTCTTTTAATTATTGCTAATTAAAGAGATTTTGGGCTTTTTCTTATTTCAGATGTGGACCTGCAAAAATAGAGAGAATATGAGTAAAAAATCATATTTTTATTTGTAATATGCATGGGAATAATGTGGTAAAATATGCAGAATTGAATACCAATCACACCCCCCCACACTTATTCTTTTGCTCGTCCCGAGCAAAACAAAGAAAAGAAAAAACTATACTACCATTTTATTACACCACTTTCGCAGGTGACGCGATTGCACTGAGCGTGTGCAACAAGCCGTTAAACCTCTAGGTTACCCTAGAGGAGGAGTGTTGTCTCCTGAGGGTTTTCAGCGGATTACTCCCACAAAATCCATAAAGAAAGAAGACAAATGTTAGTGCTTTGAAAACGCATTTTGAAAGAGAGACATGTTTTCGAACTATTTTTGCAAAAATATAAGTGATCTAAGGTCATAAGTCCACCTATAATCATTCTTTCTTAAACTTAGTCTCTATGCAAGATCTTGTCTTCAATTAAGGTAAGAATTCAAAATTGGATTGAATATTTTATCCTTCATAAACCTAGATAGTATGCACACCGTGACAGTGAAGATTTCTGGGATTTCAACTCTAACCATCAAGCCATTTATTTATATATATTTATTTTCTTTCTCTTTTTTCTTCCCTTATTTTAGGCTTTCTAGTTCACCCTTGTAACGAGCCTATAACCGATGACTCCCAAACCAGTCGGTCTTAGGGCACCAGATGAGAAAACATCCCTCGGGTTTAAGGACTCGAGTGAAAAAGGCCACAAAACTAAAGGGGATTATTTATTTCCTTTACCACCGTTAGGCGTGAATAATCATGCTACTTGAGGCACAATTATCCAGCTTAATAAGTGATGTTTTATTTTTATATATATATACTTTTTTCTTTTTTTCTTTTTCTCCTTTTTTTTATGGCCTTTTTGGTCTTTGTTTCCATCCAAAAACGTGTAAGTGTGAAGTGCCTACTATCTAAGGCAAAAATTCAAGATAAAAATATCTCCTCAATTTTTCTTACTTAGCCTATAATTTCAAACAAGATCTATTATTTCAACTAGGTTTAAGATGTCATAATTAAGGCTTTCTTAATTTCTAAGATACATCTTAATTTTCTTAAAAATAGATCAAAACATTTGTCTCTTATTTAAAAAAGTTTTTTTATTTTATTTCTAAAAGAAGTATAAAAGAAAGAAAATCTAATTCTAAAAGAAGTGTAAAAGAAAGAAAATCTAAAAACTCTAAGTTAGTAAACCCTCCCCCACACTTATTTCATGCATTGTCCTCAATGCATCATGATATATGTATGCATGAAAAAAATAGAGAGGGAAGGAAAAATCACCTCAAGGTGGTGGTTCCGGTGGCGGCCTGATTGGTCCACAAAACATGGCCCAATTAACTTTACTTTGGGTTTGGAGGAACCCACCAGAAATATCATGAATACAACCTACTAAAAAGATAAATCCATGAAGGATCTTTATTAAGTATTTGACCCCATCTAATTTCCATTTTTCATAATTAATTTCGGAGTCAAATTTGTCAACTACCTTGTCCCAGAATGGTGTATGAAAAGATGGAATGATTGATTTGGACTTGGGAAATATGGGAACTAATACCGACTCCGACAAATGACTTAAGTCAAGTAAAGGTTCGGGAGTCGAGATCGGTTCAAGAAGTGGGTCCAAATCAAGAAGATGAAACTCCAGTCCACATGTATTGTCCAACAATGGAATGTGACCTAATATGGGTGCTATCTATTTACTTCCAATATTAAGGAATTCAAGCTCATCGCCATACAATTCTTCAAAACTAAGGTCAATGTCTTCCGTCAGAATTGTACAATCAGTTTCAGAAGTAAAGAGATTGTGAGAATCTAGGTCACATTTCTCATGTAGTTCAATACCAAAAAAATGTGAACTTGCCAATTTGTCAATAGTATCTTCAGAAGTGTATAATTGGTCAAGTTCAATATGATCCTCAAAGATGGGTGATTCAATTTCTCGATGAAATGGTACAGGGTCCAATGTTGACTCCGGGAAAAGATTGAAGTTAGGTAAAGTTACCGGAGTCATTATTGAATCAGGAAAAAGAATTGAATCACTAAGTTGGGGTTCAAGATCACATTCCTCATATAGTTCAATTCCACAAAAATGTGAACTTGCCAATTTATCAATGGGACTTTTAAAAGTATGAAATTGGTCAAGTTCAATATGATCATCATAAAATTTTGGTGATTCAATTTCACAATGAAAAGGTACTGGATCCAATACTGACTTTGGAAATGGAGTAAAATCAGATAAAGATACGGGAGTCATAATTGAATCAGGAAGGAAAATTGAATCATCAAGTGGAAGCTCAGGATCATATTCATGTTTAAGTTCAATTTCAGGAAATGGAAAACTTGTCAAAATGTCAATGGGATTTGAAGATTGGACAAGTTCAGGTGGTTGTGCTGAAATTGAATCATGATTTCCAAAATGACAGGAATCTTGAGTCATATCAATAGAGTGTGGCATAGCTAAATTAGTCAAAGGTTGATAAGATAGAGTCTCCTCATTCCTATAGATATTAACCATTGACTCAATTGTTCATCCACCTTATTGAAAGACTCGGCACGTGTTTTTTGATATTGTAACAAAGACTCTTGCAAGATGTCTATATTCTTTTCTAAACGTGATATTTCTACAGATGGCTGCTCTAGAATGGGAGTATAAGAATCTTGACTTTGGAAAGTTTGTGAATAATGTGAGTCACAAATGTGTGTAGATTGAAGCTTGGACTCACACAAGAGTTCTTTACTCGTTTCCAAGGTAAATGGTTGTTCATTATGAAAAGGTGGAACTGAGTAATACTCTTGAAAATACTGTGGAATTGGAGAGGCCAATGTTTGCAGTTTTGCTCGGCCCTTTGTAAATTGGCTTCTAAACTCCTTAGTAACTCAGATTTTTCTTCAATTGGTGGTTCAGAAAAAGGAGTATGAGAAGCAAAATCGGGAAATGGATGTTGTGGATATTGTGGACTTGGTGGATATGGTGGACAAGGAGTTTGAGAATTTGACTCGGGGTACGTGAATCCCCAATTACTTGGTGAAGAGTTGAAATTATTTTGGAAATTATAGTTATTAGATGGGAGGTATGGGTCATATTGATTCGGATAAGGCCAACCCGGCGTATGTGGTTGGTGCATATTGTAAAACACCAGGTTGGAATTATCGGAATATGAAGTCGGTGTGAATATGGATTATTATTAGGATGGAAAGAATTGTGATTGTTGAATGCCATATCACACAATGAAATACAAACAAAAAGAAACAAACAAATAAACAATCAAGAAAGAAAAAATTCTAACCTAAGTTATGGTAGACCTATGACCTAGACGACTCCTAACTGATTAGACCGTCCACGGGAGGTTTAGTGTAGACTTTGGCCACAAGCTAATCAGCCAGGAAAGGTCAAGGTTGTTGGGAGGTTTTCTGTCAGAGACGTTCCTTAATTAAGTAACCACCAACCTTCGGGCTTTCGGCCCTCAATCCCTTTCCTAGACACTGATTTTGCAAGAGTCAATTTCCAACACTTTTCCCCCTTAGGATAATCTCCTAAATGAGTCCGAGATGTCCCTAGGGCCAATGTCTATTTTTTTATTAAATTAGGCTTGGGTTAGTGAGTGCTGGGATGGTGGTTTTCGGGCTAAGGAAAGGGTGATAAAATCCCCACCTTATCTTATTTATGGGTTATGCCCTTAAAATTGGATTGTGCAAGTGTAGAGATATAACAAGGATTCACTCAAAGCATGAAAATCAAGTAAGAGATGATTCCTAGTCTACATGCAATGCAAAACGTACCTTGCCTCAGCACTCTTCAACAGTAAAAGTAAATGAATTAAAAAGACACGTGCCTAATGATGCAAATGTCTAAACAATTTTTAACGTTTTCAACCAATTTTTTACTGTTGATTTTATTAGTAGGAGTATGGTAAAGCACACAAGAAATTAAGTATTGCAGCAGCTGTATTTTACAGAGCCAGAGACCCTGCAGAAAAATTGTCAGTAGTCCTCTCCTCCTTGCCGCAATTCTACGGCAAAAACCCAGAATTTGCGGCAATTCAGAGGGATCCTGGTCTCTGCTTTCGAGAGCAGAGGCCCAGGTCCACTTATATGTTTCTGCAATGCAAATTTTCCTTTTTCTTCAACCTGTAACCTGCAACAGAGAAGAAGATTCGTTTAGTTCTTCACTTGAAATCAAAAACCGTTGCTCTCCCCGGCAACGGCGCCAAAAATTTGTTTAAGACGGGAAAGGTTGTTGTATTGTGGAGTATAATTTACACACAAAATATATTCAATAGAAAGAGAGAGGGTTTAGAAACAACCTCAAGTGCTTTGATCACTCCACAAATGTATTCCAAATGATTAATGTACCCTTTCCAATCTCCGTTATAGCATGTGCTATACCGAGTCGATTCTCAGGGAGAGCTTGCGATGGAAGCGTTACGGTTCGTAGTGAAGAAAGAAAACGAAGATTCTTCTTTGTCTTAAAAGAATAAAAACAAATTGGAAAAAGAAGTAAAAGAATTGGTGGATATGTTCATGATGGAAAGTAAAAAGAAATCAAAGATGATATTTACTTGGAAAGAAAACAAATGGAATGAAAACTTGTAGAAAGAATTTAAGATGAGAAAACCATGACTAGCTAACCTTACTTCCTTGCTAAAACTTACTAAACTCCGTGATGGTGAATGCATGCCTCATGTTGATTCATCGGCAAAGATTTGTCTTGCGTGTTGGTCTAATTACTTTCCCACTTGGATGACGGGTGATCATTCTTGGACTTGTCTTGTAGCCTCATAGATGTCATAGGCCTACAAATTAGACTTTCAATAATGGAATCAAAAGAGCTACACTCAAGGGATGCTAAGGAAGAAGATACAACATTCATTAATGGAAGTAAAGAAGTTGTACAACAAATAGCATATTGGTGATCCATCTCCATGTTCCATCAATGCACTTGTTCTAGACAAGGCTCTAAATGAGGCACACATGAATCATATGGAGAATTACAACAAGATACTAGCCAAGCATGAAAGTAACCCATCGGAGAAGAGAAGACCATACAACTTGCAAGATTAAAGATAGCAATCACCCATGAGTTAGTAGTTAGCAAGGTAAGTTGTTAGCTAGCCATGAGAAGAAAGAATTAACTACTAGCCATTACAAAAGAAAAGCAAAGCATGAATTAAAAAGCAAGTAAAGTAAAACTAGAAGTAAAGAAAGCAAGTAATACTAGAAAATGCTCAAGTAGAGAGAAGAGAATGGATGAATCCTTGCTTCACAAGTTGTCACTCCTTGGTGTACACAAGCTTTCTCTCTCTTACAACTCTCTTTTGCAGAATTTCTAGGGAGGAAGAAGATCTAGAGCACTACAAAAATCCTACAAAAATACAAGCATCTAATCTCTAATCTCTAATCTCTCTTCCACTCTTCCACCCTCTTTTGCGAAGGCCCTGGTCCTGTATTTATAGCCTCAGAGAGAAGGATCTAGAGCCCTGGTTGTTGGAGAGAAATCCGGGCTCCAACAACCCTGTAACGGCCGCAAATTGGCGGCAAAATCCCAGATTTGACGGCAAGATCAAGGCAGTTGAGGCCAGATTTTCTGTTGCGAGTTTGTTACAGTTTGTTATCCACGTGAATCTTCTGGAAGAATGAGTTGGCGCGTAGAATTCTCTAGATCCTGGGTTTAATCTTGGGCTCTCTTTTGGGCTTTGAATTAATCTCTTTTAATTATTGCTAATTAAAGAGATTTTGGGCTTTTTCTTATTTCAGATGTGGACCTGCAAAAATAGAGAGAATATGAGTAAAAATCATATTTTTATTTGTAATATGCATGGGAATAATGTGGTAAAATATGCAGAATTGAATACCAATCACTGCTCGCTGCACAGCCAAGGGGAGGATGGAGATGCGCCATGGCCTGCTGGTGTTAGATGGTGGTGCGGCTGGAGAAGGGGGGCGGCTCTTGCTGCTGTTGGAGAGAGGGAGAGGATTAGATCTAGGTTTAATCACTAGGTTTTGGGTTAGGTTAACAATAGGTGTATATATATATATATATATATATATATATATATATATATATATATTATATATATATATATATATGGAGTTGGGTATCGGGTTTAATTGTGAAATAAGGTAATGGCATAGGATCCAATAGGTTAATGTTGGGTATTGGATTTAGAAAATAGAAACGGGTAATGGGCGTAGGATCCAATCAGATGAATAGGTGTTGGGCTATAGATCACCAAGTGGGTAAATGAAAAATAGAGTGAGAGGCTAAACAAGGAGAACACCACCTCCACCAAGGTTAGTTTTAGTACCAATACGAATATCACACTAAATAAACAAATAATAGTAACACAAATAATATTATTAAAATAATTAACAACGAAATGATAATAGAATATCCACTATCCATAATATTAACAACCTAATGGAGATGAAACAATAATAATGATTAGCAAAAGAAATGTCAATGATAATAGTGGCAAACATAAAATCCAAATTACCATTTACCATCTCAAAAGAATTCCCATATTTAATAATAGAAATAATCTCAAGGAGGAAAATAATAAATCAAGTTGATGAAATAAAAATAATCAGTAATTCAAAATAAATACTTGAAGAAAACAAAAATACAGTAGTTTAGATTAGGGATATTACAACTGACCTGTCGGTCGACCGCCCGGTCGACCGGTCAACGGTCAGATTTCTGACTGTTAGGGCTGCCGATTGACTAGCCGGTCGACCGCCCCAAGGCAATTTGCATGTCGATCGACTGCCCGGTCGACTGACGCCAAAACCAGAGAGTGAACTCTCTGGTCAGTCGACCGATCGATCGACTAGGGCTATTTCCAGAGAGCGGTCTTTCTGGAACGGTCGACCGCCCGGTCGACTGCTAAAGCTTGTGCACTTCTCTGCATGTCGGTCGACCAATCGACGACCGGACCAGACCAAAAATCAGGGTTATGGCGTTTGAAAATTTGGTCTTTTAATACCTATAAAATCTCATAAAATTCACAAAAATAAGTTCTTATGAATATTTGAAGAACAAATATGTGTGACTAAAATTCAACACATATTTCAAACAATTTGAACTAGTTTGTGATATGAAAATTTAACATTAAACCGAAAACGGTATTTTTCAAAACTTGAATTTTTAAATGAAAGTCTGTTTTCTCCAAAACTTGTACAAATACAAAACATGATATAGAAACACTTTTGAAGCATATTGTGTATGGATAAAATCCAATACATATATAAAAGATATATCTATGTTTTCGATATTAAATCCAAAACTAAGTTTTGTTAAAAGTAAAACTTAAAATCATGAATTAGAATTATCAAATTAAGTTTTTAGTCAATATGAAACATGCATGTATTGGATGAAATCCAATATACATTAAATCATGTAAAACTTCTTTTGATTCTATCTATTCATGAAAATCATATATGTATTCTTTGAAAATCCAAAACCGGTTAAACTGAAACTAAAAACTATTTATCTTCTGTGTTTGTATACTTGAGCATATCAAGTCTAAGCTGTCCTTATACAAGATCTAAAAAAAAAAACTAAACTAAAAAAATCAATATTTTCTTGTAGAACTCCTTCTCCAAGCCGACTCGATTCAAACATGATCCAAAGAGCTTGACTCCAACCGAGTGTTAGATGCGATCTTGACGCTCGAGCTCTTGAATCAACATGTGTTAGCTCTAAAATTGGCTTTGAATTCTTTGTTGAAGCTAATCACCTACTAAGATCTTGATCAAAATCTGAAACTTATTAAAAACAAGATCATTAGTAAACTAACCTTCATAAGTTAGTCATCATCAAAACTAAGGTGTAAGGCCTCTAAGCCAACAATCTCCCCTTTTTTAATGATGACAAAACTTATAAGGTTATATATGCATAGATTAAGAATAAGCTTCATAGAAGCTCCCCCATAACTTATGCATAAAAAAAACATATAAAAATATGCAATGTAGCTAACGATACCAAATAAAAACAAGATATATATAATATAAATATATATATATATATATTTATTTATATATATATGCATAAATACTTAATGAAACATGCATATATAAACCTAAATTTTTCTCCCCTTTTTTATCACTCATCAACAAAGGGGTGAAGATAAACAAACAATACTAACAAAAAATATTTTGAAACAAAATTTTGATATCAATAATAAACAATTAATTGAAAGAAACCAATTGAAAGTAAAATAATCTTTTACTAATTGAAAATTAATATTTTTTTTACTAATTGATACTAATAGAAAGGCATGATACCAATTTAAAGTAAAAATCAAAATTTTTTAGGTGAACACTAAAATCATTATGCAATATAGATACCAAATTGAGAATAATACCAATTTAAAATTATTGATACCAATATTGAAATGTCAGCAATACCGAAACAAATATTTTTTTTATGATAAAGAGTGGGAGTAAAATACCAATTGAAAATAAAACCACTTGAAACAAGAATTTTTCCCTTTATGAAATACCAATAAAAATAATGCATAAGCTTGTATATGATACCAATTGAAAAACAATTGACATTAAGAACTAAATCAAGCTCAAAAAGAAATAATTTGTGCTTAACAATGTATGGACATGTATGTTTAAAGCAAAAAAATACATTTATATGTATGTATCAGAGCAAAACAATTTAGATATGATCCATACAAAAAAAACATGATTATACAAAATGAATTTTCATTTAAAAATTATGTATATCTCATAACTGAAGTATATTTTGATATCAATTGTAAGTAAAACATGAAGTATATTTTGATACCAAAAAAAATATCAATTGAAATCAATGCATAAGTTTGTAGATATACCAATAAATATTTAGAATTAAATCAAGCTTAGCATAAATCTTTTGTGCTGAAATAAAATATATGGCATTGCATAAAAAGCACAATCTAAGTCATATATATGTATGTATGAAAATGAAAATACCACTTGAAATTTGGTGCATACATATATAGGAAAACACATATGAGTATACAAAAATAAAATTTCATGAAGATCATGTATATCTCATAGCTACCACTCTATTCATGCACAAGTTTGAAAGATATTCAATATGGTACATAGCCATCCGCCATTTAGGCTGGTAAGGGTTGTTAAGAAATATGATTTGAAAATATTTTAACGCATTTGAAAACTCTACCTATTGAAGAATACAAAACTAGTTTTATGATAATTTTGAAAACTAGTATGAAATCTTTTAAGTAAGAATAAAAATAAATATATATCCATGTAACATGTATATCACACAAGAGTTATCACTCAAAATCTATAAAGCTAAAAATGGGCTTATGAAATAAAGTCATGAGTAAACATAAAAGTGAGTGTACAAGAAGCATGCGAACAACAAATTCATGAAATAAACAATAAAACTGAAAACATCAAAATATAAATTTATTTATCATTAAAACTAAACAAATTTTAAGGTATATGTATGTTTTGTCGAAATTAAAAGTATATATACATATCCCAAACATAAACGAGTCCATAATAGAATTTTGCATGAAAGCAAGCGACTCAACAATATTCATGTTTGTCTATTAATTTTAGACAAAAATACATATACATGAAGCTAAACACATTTTATGAAAAACATGTACAAAAATAGGAAAATCAAGTAAAAATGCAAGAATCATCAAAACAAGATTATACAAGTACATCCAATGGGTACAAATGAGCAATAAAGTATAAACACATGATAAACAAATGTGGTTCATTAGTTGTACAAGTATAAACACAAATTTTAATAAAAGTTTCATTTAAATATGTAATCAAAACAAGAAGTGCAAAAACATAAACAAACATGATCATTAGCTTAAATGCACGTGTTTTAGAACTAGGAATACACAAAAGCTAAACTATAGCGAGAACACAAAAAATATAAGTCCATATGAACATGGGTGAATCTCAAAGACTATCTATGTATATCACATGTCTAATAACATTGCATTTAACATAATGAGCATGAAAATCAATAATGTTAAAATATCAATATTAATGCATAAACAAAATAAGGAGTTAGAGATAGTTACCGAAACTAATGAACAAATCTCTAAGTCTCTAAATCATGGTGGTCCTTCCACCAAACATTTCTTAAAAGTGATGCTTCTAAAAATATGATTTTTATGCGCGGATCGCATCCACAATCAAGGCACCAATACCCTCACATCAAGTGAGAGCCCACACCTACATCAAATATAATAAGGGTGAATTTTGGTACCCATATCTTTTTAGGTCCACGGGGGTTAGCACCTTTCCTAACACAAACAAACTTATTTACAAAATTTGAAGTATTAATCCTATCATAACAAAATTTTGAAAGGTGGCCCTTACGTCCACAATGTGTGTACACATTAGCATACAAATCATGTGTGTGAGCGTGATGAGCATGTGTATGCCATGTTTTGTGTGTATGAATATGTGGAGTATGTTTCTTTAGAAACATAGATTCCAATCGTGTGTGATTTATGACACATTGGCTCAAAGTGGACCCCAAATAATCTATACTTTTCTTCAACATGCAAATATCATTTTCGATTATTGAAGAAGAAGTGAAACATGTATTCTTATCAATAGAGGGTATAACAATAGAATCATGAAAAGAATGAGAAGCCAATTCATTTCAAAGAAATATTTTTATTTGAAACAGATTCTAATTCTTTTGAAACCAAAGCAATTTTATTTTTTAAAGAATTGTTCTCTTTTAAAACAAAATCGAGTTTTGGAGACAAAATCTAATTATTCTTCAAAACAACATCACAATCATTTTTATTCTTTAATATTTTATTTTTTTTAAAGCAAGATCAAGGTTGGTTTTTAATGAGTCTCTTTCATTTGAAACCTCAACCCTTTCTTGCAAAATCATGTTGAGTTTTGAAAACAAGTTTTTATTTTCTTCTTTTAAATTAAAACTTTTCTTTTTTAAAAGTTTATATTTATTTAACAAGTTTTCACAAAATAGTGAAAGTTCTTCATTTAAAACATGGCATCCATAGTACTATCATCATATGAAGAACTAGTACTATCATTTACTTGAGTGCCCGATTTTACCTCAAGGGAGTCAATCTCTTGGACCATAAAGCAAGCTTGATCGGACTCATCTCCATTAGATTCTTTCTCCAAAACATGTGTCATTTGTATCTTAGGAGAAGTCAATGTGTTCCACACTACAAAGTGAAATCTCAATGAGAAATAATAGAAAGATCATCTCTACTTGGGATGTGCCTAAATGCCTCTAAGGCTTGTTATTAGCCTCAATGTACTTGTCATTATCAAGATAGAGTTTCTTGGTATTGGCAAGATAAACATGCAATCCTAGAGTTTTAAGATATACACTCATCTTAAACTTTCACATATCGATGTTGGAAACATCATTCATGGAAGGGGCAAGAAAATATATGAGTGATAAACAATGTGTGTGAAAATGCAAATCTAGATTAGCTATCCAAGAATCTCACTCCTAGGGTGGTTAAATCGAATATTAGGAATGTAAGCTCTGATACCAATTGAAATACACCTAGAGGGGGGAGAATAGTTATACAAACTAATCAAGAGCAAATGATGCAGAATAAAAAATTAATTACAAATACACTATGTGTAACCAAGAGTTAGCCCGAATTCCCTGTGAATTGCTCTAGAACTGCTCCTCTAGATTCATCTAGACTAAGAGTTGAGGTAATTTAATAAGCTCTCTTGGTTGAACACAAGTGTGGGCACGCATAAATTATATCTAGCATATGAATATGAACAATGTAAAGCAATGCAAGATATAAGGGAGATAGAGTTAATAGATAGTGAATCAAACGCAAACATAATGATATATTTCGACGTTCGAGCCATTGCCCTACGTCCCCGTCTTTACACAGAAGGATTTCCACTACGTCCATATAGGACCTTCCACAAAGGGACCTCCACTGAGGTATTACAACTCAACACCGGGAGTACATTTCTTCTTTTTGTAATATAAACACCTCTACACAAGAGGGAAGGCATAATCCAAAGTAAAGAAAAGATTTACAACTTGGTGATCGTATCATCACAAACTCTCTTGGTGATCTCAAAGGATCACAAATAATTTTCTCACGAAACAAAGATCCTAAAGATAGATTTGAGATGATAGCTCAAGTATGTGAGAAAACAAAGTATATGAAAAATTAAACAACAAAGAAAATACATGGGAAAAATTTCTTGATGAATATATAAAATGAAGAGCAAAATAGAATTCCCAAAGACTTGATAATCTTTGATTTTCTAAAACTTTGAAAACAAATAAAGATAGAAAATTTTGGCACAAAAACTCTTTTGAAAATTTTGTTAAAAAAACTTGAGAAGGTGAGAAATATTGCTCTAAAAAATCTTAGTTAAAACTGGCCTCAAAGGACCAATATTTATAGGGTCTGAAAATATAGCCGTTGGGGTTCTGATCAGGTTAAACTGACCTATTGGTCGACTACACGGTCAACCGACAACGGTCAGATTTCTGACCATTGGGGCTTTCCAGGGCGATTTGCCTGTCGGTCGACTGCCCGATCGACCGAGGCCAGAACCAGAGAGTGAACTCTTTGGTCGGTCGACCGGGGCTATTTCCAGATAGCAGACTCTCTGGAACGGTTGACCGCCCGGTTAACTGTTAAAGCTTGTGCACTTCTTATACGTTGGTCGACTGGTCGATCGACCGAGCCAGGCTTTGGTCGACCGGTCGGTCAACCGTTAGCAGCCCAAAAGCCAGGGTTATAGGGCTTGAAAACTTGGTCTTTTAATACCTATAAATTCCCATAAAATCACTTAAAATTCAGAAAATAACTTCTTATAATATTTGAAGAATAAATATGTGTGACTAAAATTCAACACATATTTCAAACAATTTGAATTAATATGAAAATTTAGCTTTAAACCAAAATGGTATTTTCTAAAACTTGAATTTTGAAATGAAATCTGTTTTCTCCAAAACTTTTATAAATACAAAAACATGATATAGAAACACTTTTGAAGCATATTGTGTATGGATAAAATCCAATACACATATAAAAGATATATCTATGTTTTTGATATTAAATCCAAAACTAAGTTTTGTTAAAAGTAAAACTTAAAATCATGAATTAGAATCACCAAATTAAGTTTTTAGTCAATATGAAACATAAATGTACATGGATGAAATCCAATATACATTATACCATGTAAAACTTCTTTTGATTGAATTTATTTATGAAAACCATATATGTATTCTTTGAAAATCCAAAACTCATTAAACCGAAACCAAAAACTATTTATCTTGTGTGTGTACCTTAGCATATCAAGTCTAAGCTAGCCTTATATAAGATTTAAAATAAAACTAAACTAAACAAACTGACGTCTTCTTGTAGATCTCCTTCTCCAAGCCGACTTGATCCAAATACGATCCAAAGAGCTTGACTCTAACCGAGTGCTAGAGCGATCTTGACGCTCAAGCTCTTGAATCAACATGTGTTAGCTCCAAAACTGGCTTTGAATCTTTTGTCAAAGCTAATCACCTACTAAGATCTTGATCAATATCTGAAGCTTATTAAACACAAGATCATTAGTAAACTAACCTTCATAAGTTAGTCATCATCAGAACTAATGTGAAAGGCCTCTGGGCCAACGCTTACGTCTTCCGGTTGATGGCTTACCTTGAATCCTTGGCAAAGACTTACCTGATCTTGAAGGTAAGCAATGCATGACAAATAGGGCCATCCCCATTCCCAAATTTACTATGAATTTAAAGCAAGCAAAAAATAAATAGAAACAACTATCCATCACCATAAGTCATCAAAGGCACTTGCAATGTCAAGGCAGGTTCGATGCTATAGGTTTCATTTGGATTATCATCAAAAACTGGTAGAAGAAGAGTAAGAGAAGAAGAATATAAAATAGTAATTTTCATTCGATTCAAATAACAATGGAAGAAAAGAAGAACTTACACTGGTGTCATCCTCAGTACAAGCTTCTCTCTTATTCCTCCTTGAAAATCTCCTCTCCTCTCTGTTATATAAATAAAAATAAAAATTACATAAAAGAAAACTAAATATCTAAGTTACAGACTAAAGAATGGCCTAGCTTCTACTCTCTGCTTAATCGTTTCCTGTAGTCCCAGAAATCCCAGTATTTATGGGCAAAAATCAAAAGGGAGAGAGCATCTAAAGATAAGGGAAGCAAACGCTCCCCATATATCAATAAGATCACAACAGAAACGCGACAATTGCGGCGTTCTGTGGCAGTTTTGTGGTCAGATGGCCAGATCCAGGGGTGCAGCTCTTTTATTTCACGATCCGTCCATTTGTTCAACTAGTTTCTCGTTTTGCTCTACGGATTTGATGATATCTCCCGTTGATCCTCAAGCTAACTGATTAAATCCAAATAAATCTGAATTTAACCAATTTTTATTTGGTATTCTCTACTCTGATGTGCTCTTATCTCCTTAAATCTTTTGCATATTTTCCCTAATCCTTCATTTGATTTAATTCTGAACTAAATCAGAATTTAAATGGGCTTTTGGGCTCGTTTCTCTTCCCTTTATTTTAGTAAAGGTTAAAGTACATCTAGAGGGGGTGAATAGGTGTAGTGCTAATTTAAAACAAATAATACAAAATTTAAAAACTAATTTTAATTATACAACGTGTAACAAAGAGTGAGTCTGAATTCCGGGTGAAGAGCTCTGAAACTACTCCTTGAGATTCCTCTAAACTAAAAGTTGAGGTGCTTCAATAGCTCTCTTTGTTGAACACAAGTGTGGGCACACAAGCTATATCAAGCATGTATATGAATGAGCAATAAAAACAACAATGCAAGATATAAAGAGAGAGAGAAAGAGAGAGAGATCCAAATGCAAATACAAGGATATATTTTGAGGTTCGAGCCACTGCTCTACGTCCCTGCCTTCACACTGAAAGATTTCCACTATGTCCATTTATGACCTTCCACAAAGGGATCTCCACTGAGGAATTACAGCTCAACACCAGGAGTACACAACTCATCTCTTAAACACAATCACCTCTGCATAAAAGGGAAGATATAAAGCCAAAACAAAGAAAAAGATTACAATTTGGTGATCCAAATGATCGCAAACAACACTTAGTGATCTCAAAAGATCACAAACAATTTTCTCACAAAACAAGATTCTAGAAATATATTTTTGAATTGATTGACTCAATATGTGAGAAATCAAACTGTTTGGAAAATAAACATCAAAGAAAATACTTGGGAAAAAACTTCTTGATAGATATAAAAATTAAGAACAAAATATAATTCCCAAAACTTGTATTTCTTTGATTTTTTTCAAAACTTTTAAAACAAATAAAGATAGAGAATTTTGGCACAAAAACTCTTTTGAAAACTTGCTGAAAAATACTAGATAAGATGAGAAATTTTACTCTTAAAAATCTTATTGAAAACAGGCCAAGGGAACCCATATTTATAGGATTCCCAAAATATAGCAGTTGGGGTCCAGACTAGGCCAGAATGGACTGTTGGTCGACCGCCCGGTCGACTAACCAACAGTCAAATTTCTTACAGTTAGGGTGCCGGTCGAACGAGAAGGCTAAGCGTAGCGGTCGACCGCCCGGTCGACCGCGGCAGAAACCAGAGAGCCTCTTCTCTGGGTTGGTCAAGCGCTCGGTCGACCGGGGCCAGCAGATAGCAAAGAAAAAGTCTGTGCACATTTATGCACGTCGGTCAACCGGTCGGTCGACCGGACTTGGCTTCGGTCGATCGGTCAGTCGATCGTTAGCAGCCTAAAATCAGGGTTATAGGTTTGAAAAAGTTGGCTTTTAAATACCTATAAAATCCTATAAAATTTTATAAATTTCATAAACATAAGTTCATATAATTATTTGAAGAAAAAATATGTGTGATAAAAAATTCACATATTATAAACTTTTGAACTATTTTTGACGCCTGGAAATTAAGTCTTAAACTGAAAACCTTTTTCAAAAACCAAACTTTGAAATATAAAATTGTTTTCTCCAAAACTTGTATAGATGCAAAAACTAGATATTGAAACATATTTGAAGCATGATGTGCATGGATAGAATCTAATACACATGTAAATGATATGTTTATGTTTGTGACATTAAATCCAAAAGTAAGTTTTGTTAAAATAAAACTTGAAACCATGAACTAGATACATCAAAATAAGTTTTTAGACAATATGAAACATAAATGTGTATGGATGAAATTCAACATACATATAAACCATGTAAACTTCTTTTAATTCTATCTTATTCATGAAACCATATATATTCTTTGAAAATCAAAAAATGGTTAAACTGAAACAAAAAACTATTGAACTTGTATGTGTATATACTTGAGCATATCAAGCCTTATCTATCCTAACATAAGATCTAAACACTAAACTAAAAAAACCTAGGTACAAGTCTTATTATCCAAGTCGACTTGATCCAAACACGATCCATGAGCTTGACTCCATCTTAAGTACTAGATGCGATCTTGACTGCGAGCTCTTGAATCAACATGTGTTAGATCCAAAATTTGATTTTAAATTCTTTCTTGAAGCTAAACACCTACTAAGATCTTGATCAATATCTAAAACTACATAAAATCAAGATCATTAGTAACTTAACTTCATAAGTTAGTCATCATCAAAACTAAGGTGAAGGGCCTTTGTGCCAACAAAAGGCATGTATATAATTTAGACAATAAATATGATTAAAAATAGAGTTTATTAAATAATAAATATGGGAATGTGATAACAAATATGCAATGTCAGTTATCGATCATACCCCCATACTTATCTTTTACTTGTCCTCGAGCAAAAATCAAAACTAAACCTAAAAAATTATTAAACCACTTTCGTAGGTCACACGATTGCACTGAGCATGTGCAACAAGCCGTTAAACCTCTAGGTTTCTCCTAGAGAATGAGTTTTATCTCATGATAATTTTCAGTGGATTACACCCACAAAATCCATAAAGAAAAAGAAACAAACTGTTAGTATTTTCAAAAAGCATTTTTAGAAGGAGAGAAAATATTTAAAGTACTATTGTAAGAGTTTAAGTAATTTATAAGTTATAGAAAACTGAATTTTTCATTCCTAAACTTAGTCTCTATTCAAAAGCTTGTTATCAATCAAGGTAAGAAGTCAAATTGTATTTCTTATCTGGCCTATTATTTTACCCTAGGTCATATATACCTCTGTGATTGTGAAATTTTGACTCGGGGTTCTTTAACTCTAACCCTTATGCCTTATTTTTTTAATATTTTTAGTGGTATTATTCCTTAGTTCTATTAAGTTTTGTAATTACCCATGTAACGAGACTTTTGTCGGTGACTCCCAACCAGACAGTCTTAGGGCACTAGATGAGAAAAACATCCCAAGGACTTAAGGGCTCGAGCAAATAAGGCCATGAAACTAAGGATTTTATTATATGGACCACTTTTAAGCGTGAATACTTATGCTTTATTAGGCACAAATACCCAGTTTAATCAGAGGATTTTTGATATATATATATATTTCTTTTTCTTTTTGCTTTTTCTTTTTTTTATATGGCATAAGAATCTTTTTTTCTTGAACCCTATGTGTGTAAATGTATAAAGCATGCATATTTCATCAAGGTAAAAATAAAAACTAAGTTACTTTTCCAAAAAACATTTCCTAACTGTAAAAATCAAACAAATAATTTTATTTTGACCAAGTATAAGAAATCCTAATTATGATTCTCCTATTTCTTAAAATTAACTTAATTTCTTACAAAAAATAGATCAAAATATTGTTTCTCTTTTCAAATAGTTTTTAAAAGCAAAATTTTTTTTAAAATAAGAAGAAAACATATGTTATGTTAGAACCTCCCCCACACCTATCTCGTGCATTGTCCTCAATGTATGAATGAATGCATAAATACATAAAAAAGAAGAAAGAGAAGGAAAATATTGAAGGATCTATAAATAAGGCAATACAAACACTAGAGAAGAGGTGAATAGTGTTTATAAAATTCTAATCACAAAATATAAACTACTTGTAGGAAAATAAATGCACAGAATAAATCTCAAAAAAATACAAATGCAAACATAAGAGATTTTATCATGGTTCGGTCTTTGTGACCTACGTCCAGTTCCTAAGCAACCCGCTTGAGATTTTCCTTATCCTGATTTTGAAACACCCCAAAATCAACTTCAATACACCACGTGATAAAACCCTTTGCCAAATCTGTACACCTCTTCTTTACACCAAGAAGACATTTCTTTGATTGAATACAATATATCTTATAAGCCTCGTATCTTGTATGTAAATGACTGAATAAGATTTCTAATAGGAAGACTCTTAGAATTCTTTACAAAGGATTAAAATGGTGTGAAGAATAGAAAGTGGAATAACTGTTTTTTCTGTAAAACAAAGTTTTATCAGAGTTTTTGGACAAAAAACTTGTGAATGAAATTGGTGATTGAACACATGGATAACATCCCCATTTATAAGTGAGGACAAGGATCAGTTAGGATAGTTATCCAGTTCAAATTTGAATATTAAAATGTTGAAAAAACACCAGAATCTAAAAACTATCTAACAGTCAAGAACTGAATATTAGTCAACTAGGATAAACAATTAGTTGACTAGTTAATGTGTTTTTGCCTTGATTAGTCGACTAAAAATTGGTTCAAGTTGACTATAACTGACTAACAGAGACAGATAAGTCTCTGAAAACTAAACTTAGTTGACTATAACTGATGATTAGTCGACTAACTTTGTGAACGTTTGAAAACCAGAGAACAGACAACTCTCTGTAAATAGATTTAGTCGACTATAGAAAGGAACAAGTTGACTATTGGACATATTAGTCGACTATAGAAGGGGATAAGTCGACTATAAAACTATTTTGTGTGTGTGATCAAGGTTTTTAACAATCTTCTAAAATTAATAAAAAATTCATAAAAATTGCAAACATCCTTCAATAATCTTGTGCTCCATGAACTCGATGATGGAGTTATATATCTTCAATTTTGAGCACCAATAAACCTGCATCACAAATGTGAGGATGTATATGTATATATAGGCAAGAGTTTGTTATTATCAAAATCTAAGTTCCAACATTCTCTCCCTTTTGATGATGATAAACAAGTATGTACAAGTTCCCCCCGCAGAGAACAGATATAACATATAAATATAATAAGTATTCTCTCCCTACATAAAACACATCATGGTATAGCATACATATGGTATAGTATATATATATGAGCCAGGATATTTTCTCCCCCTTTGTCATTATCAAAAAGATACATAACAAAAGGAAGTTAAACAAATTAAAGCCAAGAAACACCATAATAATATAAAGCAAACCATTTGCATAAACTAGATAAAGTATCAGTTATTCCATAAAAAGTTCATCAAAGAGACACAAAAAATAGAAAATAATACATCTGAAAAAGCAATAAAAGCATCAACACCAAAAATGCCAAATCCATTTGCATCACATGTTGGACCCGGAAGGGGGAGGTGGTGGTGGGAAATGGGACTTGAGATGTCTAGAATTTCCAGCTTGGTAGCTTCAAAAGAGTCCATTTTGAGTTGCATATTCATGAAATGCTCCATAAGTAATGTTTGATTGTTGAGAAGTGCAATCTGAGAGGCCATCATGGATTCTTGTTGGTTTTGCACTGCCAAAATCTCAACAGAGAGAATTATAAAATGCATCAGGGAAATGAGGTGAAGCTGGTTGAGTTAGAGATGGTTGAGTTAGAGATTGTGGAGGTTGGGTAGAGCTTTGTGAAGGAGGAGAGGGTTGTGGAGGTGAAATGTCAAGGAGTTTCATTCTATGAATGATTGAACAATCAAATGGTTCAAAGACCTTGACGGTACTTGTTTCAGAAGCAAGATCTAGTTAAAATTCCAAAACGAAAAAGAGGAATCATAGGGAAGAATGAGGTATGTTCTTTTACAATGGTGTCAAACATTATTTTTGCCCAATCAACTTCTAGGCCAGCCATAATGGCATAGACACAGAAAGCTAAATCACGAGAAAAGTAGTTATAACTACCAATTTTTGGGCAAATGTTGTAAGCAAGGATATAACCAATGAGTCGTGGAATTGGTTGTAGCTTGGTGTTTGTCATGGGTGGTCCTTGACCGGGAAGATAATAACGCGAAAAACTTCCTCATCGGTCATTTCTATCTCACTGAGTGTTGGGCCATGATAATGAATATTGAGAATAGGGCCTAAAGCTTTAGGAGTTAATTTAATATCGACACCTTTAGCCAATGTAGACAATTGAATATTATCATCGTTATCCTCAAAGTTCAGATTTGTATAAAACAAGTGAAGAAACAATGGATAATATCAATTGAGAACATGATGTGGAGACCAATTTGATGTAGATAAGATGAAATGTCATATTCAGTAAAATCATCGTAATTAACAAACCTTCCTGGTAGGATTTCTAACTGAGAGGGTCGTACATAATCATCTTCAAGAGATGGGTTCTTGAGAAAAGCCCTAAAGTCAGTTTGAGAAGACAATGTGGAGGCTAAAATTTTAATTTTCTTAGATCTAGACATAATAATAGGTGGAAATGATGACTAAAAGATGATAGATAATGCTGGAATTGCAGGAAATTGCAAGGAAAATGAGAAGAAATGAAAAGATTTTAACCTAGAAATGAGAAGCTGGACAAAACTAAAGTCGACTGAAAAGGAAGCCCTAGCAGAAGCTATGGTGAAAAATAGAGGTAAAAATGAGTTTTAATGTTGTAAAAGGGTAACTTGGGGAATAAAAATAGAAATCAATAGCTAGGATTGAGTTTTGTGCAAGATCGGATCCAAAATTTAATGAAATAGGTCGGGTATGAACAGAACCAATAACAAAGCACAGTTTTAGATAGCATTAGTCGACTTAGATCAGAAATTAGTCGACTAATCCATAAGTTAGTCGACTATATTGGGAAACTCGTCGATTAATTCTGAAAACTCAGAAATACTAAGTTTCTATTAAATCTCAGTAGTCAACTACACAAAAACAAAGTCGATTAATTATGTTATAAGTTGACTATATATACTTAGTAAGTCGACTAAACATATAAAAACAACAGTCTGAAAAGTTTTAAGATATTTTAAATATCAGAAATATTACAAATACCTAATCTCTTTGAAATTTCATAAAAATATCCTCCTTAAGAGTTTTTATAAAAATATCCACTACTTGATTATCTGTTGGTATAAAACTTAAAAAAATATCACCCTTTAAAACATGATCACGTAAAAAATAGTGTCGAATATCAATATGTTTTGTATATGAATGTTGAATGAGATTTTTAGATAAGTTAATAGCACTGATATTATCATACATAATAGCTGAATTTGGTATAGAAATATCATAATCAAGTAAGATTTGTTTCATCTATAAAATCTGTACATATGCAACACTAGCATCAATATATTTTGCTTCGGTTATTAATAATGATACAAAATTTTGCTTTTTTCTGAACCATAATACTAGTGAATGTCCCAAAAAGTGATAAATACCACTATTACTTTTTCTATCAGATTTACATCCAGCAAAATCAGCATCATATGATATTAAATCAAATATGCGTGATTTTGGATAAAATAGACCATAATTGACTGTGTTATTAATATATCTAAGAATCTTTTTCACGTCTTTAAGTTGTGATTCCTTAGGATTAGACTATATCTCGAACATTAACAAATACTGGACATAATATTAGATCTACTTGAAGTAATATCTAATAATAAGCCAATCATACCTCGGTATAGCTTTTGATCAACACTCTTACTATTCTTATCTTTGTTTAAGAATGTAGTAGTACTCATAGGAGTGCTCTTACTACTAGAATTTTCTGTACCAAATCGTTTGAGAAGTTCCATTGCATACTTGCATTGAGAAATAAAGATTCAAACTTTCATTTTCTTTGTTTGCAAACCAAGAAAGTAGTTTTAGTTCACTCATGTGACTTATCTCGAATTCATTCTGCATTGTCTTAGAAAATTCTTAACAAAATTTATCATTGATAGATCTAAATAAGATATCATCAACATAGACTTGAATAATCAAGATATCTTTATTGATATGTTTAATAAATAGTGTTGTATCTGCTTTACCAATCTTAAAACCAGAATTTAAAATTTTTTTTTATTCTATCACACTAAGCACGAGGTGCTTGTTTTAAATTACATAAAACTTTTTTAAGTTTAAAAACATGATTTGAAAATTTTTCATGTTCAAAACCCGGAGGTTGTTCAACATAAACAGTTTCTTTAATAAAACCATTTAAAAAGGCACTTTTAACATCTATTTGGTAAAGTTTAAAATCCATAAAACAAGCATAAGCAAGTAAAATACAAATGGATTCAAGTCTAACTACTGGTGTATAAGTTTCATTAGAATCAATACTTTCTTCTTGATTATACCCTTGTGCAACTAACCTTACTTTATTTTTTATAACTTGACTTGATTCATCAAGTTTGTTCTTGAAAACCCATTTGGTACCGATGACTGAATGATCAATAAGTCATTTACAAGATCCCAAACATCATTTCTGATGAATTAATTCGACTCTTTTTGCATTGCTATTATCCAAAAATCATCTGCACATACTTCTTTGATATTCTTTGATTCAAAAAGAGATATGAAGGCAGTATGTGTCATGTAGTTCAATTTAGATCTAGTCTGAACACCTTGAGACATATCTCTAATAACCAAGTCTTGTGGATGATTCCTTATCTCAACATATGTTTTAGGTAATTCAGTAGGAGTCTCATCAATGTTAGAAATATTAGTATCATAATGAGATGCAACAGTATTATCAATAACTAGAGAATCTATGATATCATCATCATCATATGAAGAAGTATTAATAATAGGTTTAGTTAAAGATTCATTAAATTTAACATGCATTAATTCTTCAATAGTAGATATTTTCTTATTAAAGATTCTATATGTTTTACTATGAGTAGAATAACCAACAAAAATATCTTCATTGGATCTAGCATCAAATTTGTCTAAAGCATCTCTAGTATTTAAGATAAATATTTACATCCAAAAACCTTAAAATAAGGAACTTTTGAAATTCTGTCATAAAATAATTCATAACATGTTTTGTTCAAAATAGATCGGATAAACACACAATTCAAAATATAACATGCAGTAGCAACTGCCTTAGCTCAAAAATATTTTGGTAAATTACTATCCATAAGTATAGTTCTAGCATATTTCTAAAAAGTCCTATTCTTTCTCTCCACAAAACCATTTTAAGTAGATGCTCTAGGAAAAATAAGGTTATGTGTAATACCATATTTATCAAAAAAATTTGCATAAGATTCATTTTCAAATTCTCCTTCGTGATCACTTTGAATAGTGACTTGTTTAGAGATTTTTGATTTTGAATCTTTTACAAAAGCTTGAAAACTCATCAAAAGTATCATTTTTATTTTTTAGAAATATTATCCATGTAAAACGAGAATAATCATCAACAATAACAAAAACATATCTATTTTTATTTAAAAAAGAAACATGTGTAGGACCAAATAAGTGTTGGCCTAGAGGCCTTCCACTCTAGTTTTGATGATGATTAACTCATATAGTTATGTTTACTAATAATCTTGTGATGTTTAGTTTCAGATCTTTAACCAAGATATTAGTAGGTGATTAGCTTCAACAAAGGTGTTTTGGAGCTTTTCACATTGTGATTCAAGAGCCCGAGCATCAAGATCATACATAGCACTCGTTGGAGTCTAGCTCGGTGGATCACGGAGTTTTGGATCGAGTCGGCTTGAAGACAGAGTTCGTCAAGAAGATCTCGATATCATAGTTTAGTTTATGTTTTAGATCCATGTGTAAAGATTAGATAGTATGATATGCTCAAGTTCACAATACACACTCGTTTCATGTTTTGGAATTTGGTTTTTCGGTTTTTGGTTTAACCGATATTGGTTTTCATGAATAGATAGTATCAATACAAGTTTACTTTGTTTAAGTGTATATTAGATATATTCTATATACATGTAAGCTTAATTTCCTAGACAAACTTATGTTGAGATGCCTATTCATGAGGTTTGGTGTTTTGTGTTTTTAACAAAACATCTATTTTGGAATTAAAGTCAAAAACAATGATATGTATATGTTTCATGTATATTGGACCTATGTCCATATGCAACATGTTTTAAAATGTTTAAGTATCATATTTTTGTATTTGGATATGTTTTGGACAAAGTTTATTTGAAAAATCAAAGTTTGGAAAAATACAGTTTTTGGTTTTCGGTAATTTTTCCATAACACAAAAATGATTTAAAATGTTTGATATTTGTGTTGAAAATTTTATCACATGTTTATATATCATATATAAAGTTATAAACTATTTTTGTGGATTTTTAGAAGTTTTATGAGATTTTTTAGAATATTTAAAAAACCTAGTTTTCTGACCCAGTTTGCCTTCTGCCAGGCTCTGGCGGTCGACCGGTCGGTCACCGACGTGCACAAGCTTGTGCACGTTGGCCAGGTTCAAGGCACGGTCGACCGAGCGGTCGACTGGCCAGAGAGCTTTGCTCTCTGGTTTTGGGCGGTCGACCGGGCAGTCCACCGGCTTCTTCTAATGGTCAAAAATATGACCGTTGGCGGTCGACCGGCCGGTCGACCGCCAGCCGCCAAAGGCTGAAAATTCAGCCAACGGCTAGTTTTGGATTAGGGGCTATATATACCCATTGTTTTGGGTTTTGGTTAAGTTTTTAAGGAAGAAAAATTAGAGCTTCTCCAGAGTTTATTTCCAAGTTTTCAAAAGTATTTTTGGGCTTTAAACTTCAAATTTGGTTTTGTGTTTTAGGGTTTGAAAAAATCAAAGAAAATAGAAATTTGGGAGATTTGTATTGTTCTTCAATCCTATCATCTTCAAAGTGTTTTCCCAAGTATTTTTCTTTGAGTTTGTATTTTCCAAACTCTTGGTTTTCCACACTTGAGCTATATCTCATGTCCTATCTATTTAGGATCATTTATTTGTGGGAAAATGATTTGGTTTGTGGTTGAGATATACCACTTGTTGTAAACCCTTTTTATTTGGATATCCCTCTTTGGTAGAGGTGGATTTGGGTTGTTACTTGCTCCCTCTTTAGTAGAGGTTGAGGTTGTGGTTTACTCCCTATTGGTGAGGTGGAGTTGGTGTTGGATTTGTATCCCTCTTCGGTAGAGGTGGATTGTGCTTGTATCCCTCTCGGTGAGGTGAATTTGGTTGTATTGGTGGAGTTCGGTACTCCAGTCTTCGGTAGACCATTTGTATTGCCTCGGTGGAGGTTGTATTGGTTAAGAGAGGAGTTCGGTACTCCTAGTGGGTTGAAAATCCTTCTCGGTGAAGGCGGGGACGTAAAGCTCGATGCTAGAACCTCGAAACACATCTTCTTGTTTGTGTTTGATCGATTGGCTCTCAACTCTCTCTCTTTTATTTGTGTATTACATCATTCATATTGTCATATCTTATTTGCTTGTGTTGTGTCTTGCATCTAATCATATTGCTCATCTTATATTATAAGCTTGGATTGTTTGTGTGTGCCTCACTTGTGCTTAACCACGAGAGCTTCATATAGCGCCTCAACTCTTATTCAGAGGAATCAAGAGGGGTTAGTCCAGTGTGAAAATCACCTAGAGGGGGGTGAATAGGTGATAATGCTAATCAATGCACAATTTAAAAATTATGAAGTAACAATCTCACAAAGCAAGTGAATATAGCAATGAATGTAGAGAGCAAGTAATAAGAGCAATGAAAATAGAGCAAGAAATAAGAGCAAGTAAACCAAACGCAAACACCGAGATTTGTTATCGAGGTTCGAGCACCTAGCTCTACTTCCCCGCCTTCCACAGAAGGATTCCAACCACTTCCACTATCACAAAGATGTCACAAATACACCGAAGTACCCAACTCCACAATCTCAAGTACAAGCAATCTCTGAGTAGTCAAAAGACCACAAACTCTCTCTTGCAAAATTCTCTTCCCTTACAAAGGTCCTTAGAGAATAATGAGTAGGAATGAAGCTCTTGTGTGTAAGGAGAAAAGAAAAAGAAATCAGAGAGTTCTTGAAAATACTTCAGAAAATGAGAGAGAATTTCAGCACAAAAACCAAGAAACCAAGTCTTTTTGAATGCCTTAAACTTGTGAAAATTTTGATAATTTTTCTAGTAACCAATCTCTCTCTAAACACCCCTATTTATAGGAGAGGGCTAGGGTTTAGAGATAAAACATATTTAAGGCTAATCAGAAAGTATTAAAACCAAAACAAGTCATTTAAATATACTTAAGTGAGAAAAGGACAAAAATAAACCAGCTCAGAAAACTAGCCGTTACTGTTCAAACGGCTAGCTCGGTCGACCGGCCCGGTCGACCGCTAGTTCAAAGAAAATAGCCGTTGCAGGCTACGGTCGACCGGCCGGTCGACCCAAACAAACAAAGAGCTCTGCTCTCAGACCCGGTCGACCAAGACGGTCGACCGTCCAAAGTCTGCCAAACGTGCACAGATTTGTGCACGTCGGTCGACCGACCCGGTCGACCTACTTCAAGCCAAGTCGACTTGTCAGAAGACTAGTTGACTGGATGAAGTCTGGAATAGAAAACTGGGTCAGAAAAACAGTTTTAAAAATATTTTGAAAAATCTTTTAACACTCCTAAAAATCACCAAAAATAGTTTTATCATTTTGCATTGATATATAAACATGTGGTAAAAGTTTAGCTCAAATATCAATCAATATGAACTATTTTTGTCTCTTATCATTTTTACCAAAAACCAAAAACTGTATTTTCTAAAACTTGGATTTTGAATAGAAAATACGTTTTGTCCAAAACTCTTCCAAATACAAAAACAAGATATTTAAACATTTTGAAGCATGATGTATATGGATATAATCCTATATACATGAAACATATATATATCATAGTTTTTGTCATTAATTCCAAAAATAAGTTTTGTTAAAACACAAAACTTAAAACACATGAATAGGTAAATCAAAGTAAGTTTGTAGGTTGAAGATTGTATACAAACTATTTTTGTACATGTTATAGGAAATATGTTTGGAAATAAGATGTGCGCAAAAACGTGTGTGATAGAGCTTCAAACCTATTCACTATTCTTTAACAAAACTCTAAACTAAAAACAAATCTAATAAATTATCTTGAGCAATCTTGAAGTCTTGAGCCATGCGATGCCTTGCTAGAGCCTTCTCTTCTATGTTCCTTCCTTGATGTGCAAAAAGCCTTCTTTGCTTCATGAACCTAGAAATTCTTGCAATAGCTAAGCAATGGCCTCCAAATATGGTACTAACCTGAAACTTATCTTAAACAAACTAATTAGTACCAAATAACTCTTATTTGTTTTGTTATCATCAAAACTCTAAACAAATGGAGAGTGTAACCTTTTGGGCCAACAATCTCCCTCTTTTTGATGATGACAAAACAAATAGGCTATAAACAAAAGTATAGGGGAGGAGAAAGCTCCCCCTCAAATTATGCTATATTAAACAAAGAAAAATAATGTAATTTGTAATTTGAAAGTAAATATCATGAAACCAAAAACCAAAAACACTTGCAAAACACTTAAACTCAAATTACAAGAATTCATGAAAACACATCAAAAACTCAAAACATATATAAACTCATATGGAACCAAAACCATATGAACTCATATTTCTATACATAAACTCATTCTCCCCCTTTTTGTCATACATCAAAAAGGGTTAAGAAAATATTTTTATTCAATAACACAAACATTAAGTTCACCACAAATGAATGAAAATCTAGCAAAATCAAGTGGTTTAGTGAAAATATCGGCTAGTTGCAAATCCGTAGAAACATAATCAATATCTATATCTCCTTTCTCAAAATGATCTCTAAGAAAGTGATATCTAATCTCAATGTGCTTGGTCTTACTATGTTGATTTGCATTCTTTGTCATATGTATAGTACTAGTATTTTCACAAAATATTTTTATATGGTTATAATGCAAATCATAATCAAGGAGAGTATGTTTCATCCAAAGGACTTGTGCACAACAAGCCCCCGCGGCAACATACTCCGCCTCGGCGGTTGAGAGAGCTACGGAATTTTGTTTCCTAGAGGACCATGAAAAAAGACAATTACCAAGAAATTGACATGTCCCACTAGTACTCTTTCTATCTACTCTACAACCCGCATAGTC
This sequence comes from Agave tequilana, assembly GCA_038442645.1. Classification (NCBI taxonomy): domain Eukaryota; kingdom Viridiplantae; phylum Streptophyta; class Magnoliopsida; order Asparagales; family Asparagaceae; genus Agave; species Agave tequilana. Next base: position 44,179 of record JAVJIF010005333.1, read on the forward strand.
GGCATCCGAATAACTCATCATTGAGAAATCTCCGGTTTTCGGATACCATAGACCCATTCCAATCGTTCCCTTAATATAACGAATAATGCGTTTTACCGCAATAAGATGGGACTCTTTGGGACACGATTGAAATCTAGCACAAAGACACACACTAAACATGATATCCGGCCTACTTGCCGTCAAATACAAAAGACTACCTATCATGCTTCTATATAATTTAATATCAACATTTTTACCTTGGTCATCCTTATCAAGCTTGGTGGTAGTTGCCATAGGAGTGTTACAAACCTTTGAGTCTTCAAGTCCAAACTTCTTTACGAGTTCCTTTGCGTATTTGGCTTGACATATGAAGTTCCCATCTTGCAATTGCTTGATTTGGAGTCCAAGAAAGAAATTAAGCTCACCCATTGAAGACATTTCAAACTCACATTGCATAACCTTTTCAAATTTCTTGCATAAAAACTTATTAGTAGAACCAAAAATTATATCATCAACATAAATTTGCACAATTAAAATGTCATTATCAACATGCTTAGTGAATAGTGTTGTATCTACTTTGCCTTTAATAAAATCATTTGAAATGAGAAAACTAGAAAGCCTTTCATACCAAGCTCTTGGAGCTTGTTTCAATCCATACAAAGCTTTATCAAGTTTAAAAACAAAATCGGGATGAACATGATCAACAAAACCGGGAGGTTGAGCAACATAAACTTCTTCATTTATAAAACCATTCAAAAATGCACTTTTCACATCCATTTGAAAAAGTTTAAAATTTTTGAAAGATGCAAAAGCTAGTGTCATCCGTATGGCTTCAAGCCGTGCTACGGGTGCAAAGGTCTCCTCAAAGTCAATTCCCTCTACTTGAGTGTAACCTTGGGCCACTAACCTAACTTTATTCCTAATCACATTTTCGGACTCATCCATCTTGTTTCTAAAGATCCACTTAGTACCAATTATTGGTCTATCGTGGGGCCTAGGAACAAGGTGCCAAACTTGGTTGCGCTCAAATTGATTGAGTTCCTCTTGCATGGCTAGCAACCAATATGAGTCCGCCTCGGCTTCGAGGATGCTTTTGGGTTAAAAATGAGAAATGAAAGCAAAATTACCACATAGGTCATGGAGTTTGGAGCGAGTTGTTACCCCTTTAGATGCATCACCTAAGATGAGCTCCTTGGGATGATTTGTGGCATATCTCCAAGCTTTAGGAAGCGGTTGAGAGCTTTCCTCTTTATCCTCTTGAACGTCACCAATTGGTTCTTGCTTAACATCTTGAGCGGATGAGTCCTTCAAGGATAGTCTCTCCATGTCTTCACCTAATGGTTCAATCTCTACAACATTCTCAACAAACACATTAGACTCTTCAAATTTAACATGCATGGATTCTTCAATGGTAAGTGAAGATCTATTGAATACTCTATAAGCTTTACTAGTTGTAGAATATCCAACAAAGATTGCTTCATAAGCCTTAGCATCAAATTTACCAAAGTTATCTTTAGTGTTTAAAACAAAACACTTGCAGCCAAAAACTTTGAAATATGCAACATTAGGTTTTCTAGAATGATACATTTCAAAAGATGTTTTGGAAGAATTTTTACATAAATAAATATGATTCGATATATAGCATGCGGTGTTTACGGCCTCGGCCTATAGATATTGAGGGAGGTCATACTCACTTATCATTGTCCTAGCCATCTCTTGAAGTGTTCTATTTTTCCTTTCTACAACTCCATTTTGTTGTGGAGTTCTAGGACAAGACATTTCATGCTTAATTCCCTTTTCATCACAATAAGTCATGAAGAGTTGGTTAACAAACTCACCACCTCTATCACTCCTTATTCTCAAAATCAAAAAAACTTTTTCTTTTTCAACTCTTTTTCGAAAAATCTTAAAATGAGAAAAAGCTTGATCTTTGTGTTCCAAGAAGAAAACCCAAGTGAAACGGGAAAAATCATCAACTAAAAAAAATGCAAATCTACTACCATTTAAGCTCTTAGTTTTAGTAGGTCTAAAAAGATCCATATGAATTAATTCTAAAGGCCTAGTTGACATGATATCCTTGATTGGTTTGAAGGAAGACTTGGTTTGTTTCCCAAGTTGGCACGCACCACAAATGTGGTCTTTCTCAAACTTCAAGTAAGGTATACCCTTCACCAAATCCTTAGAATTAATCCTAGAAAGATGGTCAAAAGATGCATGTCCTAATCTTCTATGCCAAAGCCAAGAATTTTCATCAAAAGCATTTAAGCATTTAGTAGAACATTCCACATTAAGCATGTCAATGATATAAACATTATCATCACGAAAACCGGTGAGAATACAATCATTGGTTTTAACATCAAAAATCTTGCAAGAAGAATCATCAAAAATAACTTTAAGTCCACGATCACAAAATTGACTAATGCTAAGCAAATTATGTTTCAAACCATCAACAAGTACAATATTTTCTATAATGGGAGATGCACCAATTTGAATGTTACCTATACCGATGATAGTGCCTTTGGAGTCATTCCTGAAGGTGACGGAGCCACCTTCCTCGTACCTTGATAGGGTTGTAAAGTTATTGATGTCCCACGTCATGTGTCTTGAACAACCACTATCAAGGTACCACCGCTCCCTACGTCTTGGAGCCTTGGTGTGTACCTACATCAAATAATTTAGGACTTGATTTTGGTACCCACATTTTCTTGGGTCCTAAAGAGTTAGTTTCATTAACCCAAACAAGATTATTGGTTCTATTTATTTGGTCATAACAAAATTTAGCCAAATGTCCATTCTTACCACAATATGTGCATCTATACACTCTACCATATTTAAAAGCATAGTGAGTGTGTGATTTGTGAGCATGAGAATTGTGAGCATGAAAAGATTTAGCATGAGAAGTGTTATGTGTAGTGTGAGCATGAGGAATCTTAACATGTGAATCTTTAGCATGAGAGGTGTGCTTTTTAGAAAACATTTCTTCAAGTTTCTTAGTGTTAAAAGCACAATCCTTTAAAGTCTTTTCAAAATCAACAATTCTGGTTTTCAAAGAAGAAATTTCTTTTTCATCAATTTTAGGAAATTTTGCTTTACAAGCAACTTTGTACGCACAAAATTCATTTTGGGTAGAAATGAGATTTGAAGAAATTTCATCTTTTTCTTTAGAAATAATAGCAAGTTGATTTTTGAGAAAAGCAACTTCTTTTTCCAATTTAGAGCATTCAATCTTTTTATTGTCATAGGTTTTTGAAAGTTCAGCAAAGGCATGAACAAGAACTTCTTTGCTTAATTCATCATCTTCATCATCAAGAGGTTGAGGGGTTACCTTTGGTGTGTTTGCCATGAAACACATATTCGCTACATCCTCCTCTTCCTCGGACTCACTTTCCGAATCCCAAGTTGCCTTGTATGCTTTCTTTTCTTCCGTTTCTTTGGCTTGAAAGAGGAGGTCATCTTCTTCTTGAACTCCGGGCAATCCGCCATGATGTGTCCGGGCTTTCGGCAATTGTAGCATATAATTCTCCTCTCCTCTTTGCCTTCAAATTTCCTTCGGAAGTTGAGCTTGTTCCTCCGGTACATTCTCTTCACATTGCGAACAAGTAGTGATAGCTCCTCATTTTCTTCTTCATCTTCTTCATCGTCTTCAAGAGTGGATGAAGACTTGAAAGCTATGGACTTCTTCTTTAGTGGAGCGGCCTCTTCTCTTGCTTTCTTTTCCATCTCATGGGTTTTTAGGTTCCCAATGAGACTAACGAGGTCCATCTCATCCTTGTCGTTCAATTCTTTTAGGGTGGTGGCCTTGATCTCCCATGATGTAGGAAGTGCCCGAATCACTTTTCGCACCTTTTGGTCATTAGAGATGTCATCACCTAAAGAAGAAAGAGCATTGGTGATTTTAGTAAATCTAGTAATCATACAATCAATAGATTCTTCATCAATCATTTTAAAGGATTCATATTGGGACCTTAAGAGATCTATCTTAGCTTTCTTAACTTGTGAAGTCCCCTCGCTTGTGACCAATAAATGTTGCCAAATCTCATAGGCGGATTGGCAATGAATTACCCGTGTAAGGTCATCCTCATTCAAGGCGGTTAAGAGGGAATTTTGGGCCTTGGAGTTAGCCTCATGTTCTCTAAAGTTGAAGTCGGTCCATGTGCTCTCATCACTATCGGGTGCAACATAGGGTTTGGTCAATGATTTAGCTACTAAGCTACCTAAGGATTGCAAAAAGATAGTCATCCTAACCTTCCAAATAGGGAAGTTGAGTCCATCAAATTTAGGAGGGGTTTTAATGTTATCGGCCATGTTTACTAGTGAATGACAAATGGAATGCAAATGTTGATTAGCAAATTTTAAGGATCTCTCTATGGATGTCAAGCCAAAACCCAGAGTCCAAGCTCTGATACTAATTGAAAATCACCTAGAGGGGGGGTGAATAGGTGATAATGCTAATCAATGCGCAATTTAAAAATTATGAAGCAACAATCTCACAAAGCAAGTGAATATAGCAATGAATGTAGAGAGCAAGTAATAAGAGCAATGAAAATAGAGCAAGAAATAAGAGCAAGTAAACCAAACGCAAACACCGAGAATTGTTATCGAGGTTCGAGCACCCAGCTCTACTTCCCCGCCTTCCCCAGAAGGATTCCAACCACTTCCACTATCACAAAGATGTCACAAATACACCGGAGTACCCAACTCCACAATCTCATGTACAAGCAATCTCTGAGTAGTCAAAAGACTACAAACTCTCTCTTGCAAAATTCTCTTCCCTTACAAAGGTCCTTAGAGAATAATGAGTAGGAATGAAGCTCTTGTGTGTAAGGAGAAAAGAAAAAGAAATCAGAGAGTTCTTGAAATCACTTCAGAAAATGAGAGAGAATTTCATCACAAAAACCAAGAAACCAAGTCTTTTTGAATGCCTTAAACTTGTGGAAATTTTGATAATTTTTCTAGTAACCAATCTCTCCCTAAACACCCCTATTTATATGAGAGGGCTAGGGTTTAGAGATAAAACATATTTAAGGCTAATCAGAAAGTATTAAAATCAAAACAAGTCATTTAAACATACTTAAGTGAGAAAAGGACAAAAATAAACCAGCTCAGAAAACTAGCCGTTACTGTTCAAACGGCTAGCTCGGTCGACCGGCCCGGTCGACCACTAGTTCAAAGAAAATAGCCGTTGCAGGCTACGGTCGACCGGCCGGTCGACCCAAACAAACAGAGAGCTCTGCTCTCAGACCAGGTCGACCAGGACGGTCGACTGTCCAAAGTCTGCCAAACGTGCACAGATTTGTGCACGTCGGTCGACCGACCCGGTCGACCGACTTCAAGCCAAGTCGACTTGTCAGAAGACTAGTCGACTGGATGAAGTCTGGAACAGAAAACTGGGTCAGAAAAACAGTTTTAAAAATATTTTGAAAAATCTTTTAACACTCCTAAAAATCACAAAAAATAGTTTTATCATTTTGCATTGATATATAAACATGTGGTAAAAAGTTTAGCTCAAATATCAATCAATATGAACTATTTTTGTCTCTTATCATTTTTACCAAAAACCAAAAACTGTATTTTCTAAAACTTGGATTTTGAATAGAAAATACGTTTTGTCCAAAACTCTTCCAAATACAAAAACATGATATTTAAACATTTTGAAGCATGATGTATATGGATATAATCCTATATACATGAAACATATATATCATAGTTTTTGTCATTAATTCCAAAAATAAGTTTTGTTAAAACACAAAACTTAAAACACATGAATAGGTAAATCAAAGTAAGTTTGTAGGTTGAAGATTGTATACAAACTATTTTTGTACATGTTATAGGAAATATGTTTGGAAACAAGATGTGCGCAAAAACGTGTGTGATAGAGCTTCAAACCTATTCACTATTCTTTAACAAAACTCTAAATTAAAAACAAATCTAATAAATTATCTTGAGCAATCTTGAAGTCTTGAGCCATGAGATGCCTTGCTAGAGCCTTCTCTTCTATGTTCCTTCCTTGATGTGCAAAAAGCCTTCTTTACTTCATGAACCTAGAAATTCTTGCAATAGCTAAGCAATGGCCTCCAAATATGGTACTAACCTGAAACTTATCTTAAACAAACTAATTAGTACCAAATAGATCTTATTTGTTTTGTTATCATCAAAACTCTAAACAAATGGAGAGTGTAACCTTTTGGGCCAACACAGTGCCCTTCACGGGGAATTCGGTTACACTCGTTGGTTGCACTAAGTGTTGTTGCAAATTAGTTTTGTAATTCCGCATTTAGTTCTTAGATTAGCCTTATCACCTATTCACCCCCCTCTAGGTGATTTCAATAAGTCTAAATGAAGTAACTCTAAAGGTCTATGGGTCTGTTTGGTTGTCGTAATTGGCCATTATTCGTAAGCCGTAATTGGTAAATTTTTTTCAGTTGTAAATGAGTTACATGCATGTAAGTTTTACGGTTTTTGGTTGGTAATATAAAGTTGTAAGTGAAAAAGTGTATTGTATTTTATGGTGCTTGGTTGTCATAATGTGCAAGTCATACGTGAAAAAGTTGATGACAAAATTAACTATTTAGTGATTTAGAAAATTTTAATATTGCAAATAAATACTAAAATTGCTAAATATAAAAAAAATTAATATTAACATAAAAATAATACAAACAAGTGAGTGATATTTGAGTTGCGTAAGTCTTTTACGAATTACGGTCCAAACAAACGCCGTAGTTGTAATTGAGTTGTAAGTCATTTATGAATTACAGCCTTTTACTATTTTTACGTCCAAACAAAAAGCCCCTATGAGTAGAAGCCAAATCTTTAGATTTAAAAAAAGATTTAACTTGTTTTTTTAATTAACAAGAATCACAAAAATAATTATTTTTAAAAGCTATTTTTGGAAGACCTTTAACTAAAGCAAATTTAGAAATCTTAGAAATAGTTTTCATATTAAATGACCAAATCTTTTATGCTAGAGAAAATAATCATTATTAGAAGCAATTAAGCATAAGTTGTCATTTAATGATAAACAAGTCATTGATAACTCATAGATGTTATTATTAGGTGAACCTATAAATAATATATCTTTCACGTTTGTATCATATATAAGACATGCATCTTTTTCAAAAATTATTTTATAACCCTTGTTACATAATTGACTAATACTTAATAGATTGTATTTTAAACCTCTTAATTAAAGAACATTTTCAATAAGGGGATTTGAAATATTACCAATCATACCAATAGCAATAATCTTTCCTTTTGTTATTGTATCCAAATGTTACTGTTCCTTCTTTCTTGATTTGAACTGAAAACAGTAGTTGTATATGACCGGTCATGTGATTGAAACAACCGCTATCAAGTATCTATTTTTCTTTATGAGGCACTTATAAGATAAAATATTTTGTATGGTACCCATCATGATAGGGTCCAAAAAATATTAGCCTTTTGGAATTCAAATTCAATTTGAATTTGCTTTCCATTTGGTAGTATAAACATAATTACAAGAATTGCAAACTTGCTGTATATATGATGAAAAATAAGCATTTTTATCCACAGTATTTAAATTTTTAGAAATCCATATATATATTTATACCTAGATCTTTTTGAAACAGTATTAGTGTTTTTCTTAATAAAAGAATTCTATGGGTTATAATTATTCTTTTTGTAAATATGTGTAGGCTTTTCAAATTTATCTCTTAAAAATTTAAGACCAAAATGATTATTTGAAGTCTTTTGGAAAGATAATAAATCATTTAGATTTTTTACTTATTAAATTTTGTTACATTTTTCAAAATCTCGTCATATTTAATCTTGAAACTTGACATTTCTTTATCTAAAATAGAAATTCTAGAATTTAAAGAAACAATTTTCTTTTAAGCAAAACATTTTCTTTTAAAAAATTTTCATTATTCTTTTTCAAAGATGAAATAACTTTTTCAAAGTCAGATTTTTCAGAATTTGAGGAAGATGTTTGTAAAATATGAAGTAAATTTTCTTTGTTAATTTTTTATTTTCTTTTGTTAAAACTTTATTTTTAACTTATTCATTTTTGAGATTAACATATAATTCATTAAAAGCATCTAATAATTCATCATATTTAGAAAACTTTTGTACCATATCTTCTTGAGTCATGAAGCAAAATATTTGTACTTTCGGTGGCTTCTTCTTCATTAGAGGAAGATGAATCACTATCATCCCAAGTGGCCTGAAAAGCTTTCTTCTTTTTGTTGAATTTATTGAAGTTCTTGAAGTTTTCTTTTGGTTTCAGCAATAGACATCCTTCTTTATATGATCTGGTTTATTACACTTAAAATAAAGAGGATTATCATTAGTACCCTTATTCTTTTTAAACTTACCTTATTTAAAGAATTTTCTGAATTTTCTTGAAATCATTGCCATCTCCTCTTCATCATCATCTGAATTATCCAAGTCTGAAGATGTATGGCAAGCAAGTACCTTCTTCTTAGATTGTTGTTCATCCTTCTTCCTATCATCAAGTTGGACTTCATATACCATCAAATTACCAATAAGGTTTTCTAATGATATTATTGAGAGATCATTTGCTTCTTCTATGACAATAATCTTCATCTCTCAATCTGATGTGAGTGCGTGGAGAATTTTCCTAACTTTTCCAACTTAAGTATATTCCTTTCCAAGGGCTACAAAAGAATTTGTAATATCAGTGAATCTTCTAAACATTTTCGTAATAGTTTCATTCTCCTTCATTTTGAAGAGTTTAAACCTGTAAATAAGAACAGAAATTTTAGATTCCTTTACTTTATTTGTACCTTCATGTGTTATCTTTAATATCTGCCATATTTGATTTGCAGATCTAGCCATTGACACATGATTGAATTCTTCTTTGTTCAAGGCATAGAAAAGCGCATTTATTGCTTTGGCATCAAGATTAGCAGACTTTTTTTGTTCTTCACTTCAAGCATCATAATTGGCAGTAGGCTTGGTGTATGGTGCTTCCACGATGTTCCAAAGTTCATAGTTGAGTGCTTACAAGTAGATCTTCATTCTACACTTTCATAATTGTGAAGAAGGAAATTTTGTTGCCATCTTTGTACAATGCTCTAATACCAAGTGTAGGATCTATAAATAAGGCAACACAAACACTAGAGGGGGTGAATAGTGTTTATAAAATTCTAATAGCAAAATATAAACTACTTGTAGGAAAATAAATGCACAAAATAAATCTCAGAAAAATGCAAATGCAAACACAAGAGATTTTATCCTGGTTCGGTCCTTGTGCCTACTGTTGGCCCAAAGGCCTATCACTCTAGTTTTGATGATGATCAACTCATGTAGTTATAGTACTAATGATCTTGTGTTTAATTAAGTTTAAGATTTGTCATCAAGATCTTAGTAAGTGTGTAGCTTCAACAAAGGATTTAAAGTCAAGTTTTGGAGCTAACACGGTTTGATTCAAGAGCTTGTGCATCAAGACCACATCAAGTACTCAAGAGGACTCTAGCTCTATGGATCGTGTTTGGACCAAATCAAGAAGATGAGAAGACTTCAAGTGAAGACTTCAAGATGAAGACTGTTGGATCGTTGAGATAAGGAATAATGCGGAATTATCTCTGTTGGCAACAATGATCTAAAATACAACACAAGTCAACACAAACACTAGACAAGAAGGATTAATCGTTATGCAAATAAATAAAAATAAATAACTTGCATGTAAAGGAAAACAAATCTCAGAAATTGACAAACGCAAACAAAGAGATTTATCCTGATTCGGTCCTTGTGACCTACATCCAGTCCCCAAGCCACCCGCTTGAGATTTTCCTTTAACCTTGATCTTGCCACCCAAAATCAATACAACATGTACACCACTTGTCGAATCCCCTTCTCCAAATGTGTACACCTTCTCTTCCACCAAGAGAACACCTTTTACCTTTGTACAACTGCCTCTACAACCAAGAAGCCTCCCGTGTACAATGGTCACCTTGTACAATTGCCTCTTCAACCAAGAAGCCTCCCGTGTACAATGAACACTTTGAGAATTAAAACTCTTTTATCCTATAAGCCTTGGTACAGATGTGTATGTGGACAAGGTCTAGTATAGGAGACAAACTTCAAAGGACTTCACAAATGGAATTTGGAATTTGGTGAAGACTGAAGTCAGAAAATAGTTTTTCAGATTTGCAGATTTTGGCTTTTTGGAAAACTGAGAAAAACTCTTGGTAAATGGCCTTTGGACTAACTACCCCTTATATAGCTGAAGACTAGGGTAAGTTAGGGTAGTTACAGGTGCATTTTGAATCAAAGGAACGTTGAAAACAGTTGCACAAAAGACCAGATAATGAAAACTGTCCAACAGTCAGAACTGCCTATTAGTAGACTTGCCCATGGAGTTAGTCAACTAACCTAGGCAAAATTCCTTCTATTAGTCGACTATGTTTGACTATAAGTCGACTAGGTCAGTGTACGTTGGAAGAACAGTTTCAGAATAACTACTTCAAGTCGACTGCAACTACCTTCAAGTCGACTTGACCAAGGATTAGTCGACTAGGGGATTTCTATAAGTCGACTAGAAAAATGAATTAGTCGACTTGGTTTACTGTCGGTCGACTAATTGATCAAACAGAGAGTTGGGTCAATTTCTGGACACAGGATTAGTCGACTTGGGTTTCTGGTTAGTCGACTACATCAAGGATTAGTCGACTTGACTTATGTATAAGTCGACTAATGGACCAAAGAAGTGTTGGTTTGTGTCAAGGCTTTTACACTCTATTTCAACTTTACAAACCACACTTTATCAACTCTCCTTGGCACATCTTGATCATGTCGGACTCTTGATTCGTCATGTGTTAGAGCTCCAAATGAATTTGATCTTCACAAACGTCTTCGTCGAAATAAGTTCCAACATTCTCCCCCTTTTTGATGACGACGCTTTGTGTGCACAAGTCCTCCCCCTGCAGAAAATATGTTATCTTTTCCTCCCCCTGCAGAAATGGGTTATAACAGATAGAGAAATATTTGTTCTCCCTCTGCAACAAATATATTAGTACATATATACATAGTTGATCTTTATCAAAATTTTTTTATATGGTACCTGCAAGATAAACGTTAGTTGGTACCAAATATAAAAGATCATATCTAACCTTTAGGACTCCAAATCCATTTAGAATTTGGTTTTCACCTGTTAGTATATACATAATTGCAAGAATCACATATATCATGCATGTATGAAGCAATATATGTATTTTTATCATAAACATTTAAGTTCTTTGGAATCCATATAAACTTATTTTTCTTAGTCTTACTTTTTACAAAAGAACTATATGGATTACTATAACATGAAGATTTTGCAATAAATCCAATACCATGATTATCATGTGACAATTTCTGAAAAGATAATAAAGCATTCAAACTTTCTTTTCCTTTATTAAACTTAGTCACATTTTGCAAAAGATCTTCATATTTATTTTTGAAAACTAACATGTCTTTATCCAATATAGAAATCCTTTCATTCAAAGACTTAGTTTCCTTTTTCAGAAAAATGTTCTCTTTTATAAATTTCTCATTTTCAATTTTCAAAGATGATATGACTTTTTCAAACTCATCTTGTTGTTGAGAATTTATAGATGAACATTGTAATGCATAACATGAATTTTCCTTAAAAAGTTTCTCATTTTCTTTTGACAAAACTTTATTTTTCAGTTTTTCATTTTTCAGATCAAGAAATAATTCATGGAATGCATCAGAGAGTTCAGAATATGATACCTCATCATCTTCAAGTGCCATGTAACATAGGTTGACACGTTCAGTGGATTCTTCTTCATCAGATGAAGATGAATCACTGTATTCTGATGATGCTTTGTAGTTCTTCTTCTTTCTGAACTTCTTACTCTTGTACTTATCTTTCTTCTTAAGCAAAGGACAATCCATCTTCATATGACCTGGTTTATCACAATTAAAGCATTTGAATTTACCTTGCTTTAGAAATTTCCTGAATTTCTTTGAGAGCATTGCCATCTCCTCTTCATCGTCATTGGAATTGTCCGTGTCGGAGGATGCATGGAAGGCGAGTTCTTTCTTCTTTGAACGGTGTTGTCGTTCGTCCTTCTTCCTTTCTTCTAACTGCACTTCATATGCCATTAGATTACCGATTAGGTTTTCTAATGTCATAGTTGAGAGATCATTTGCCTCTTCAATGGCGGTTGTCTTCTTCTCCCATTCTGGTGTAAGTGCATGAAGGATCTTTCGAACTCTTTCAACTTGGGTGTAGTCCTTTCCAAGGGATGCTAAGGTATTGGTGATGTCGGTGAATCTTGTAACCATCTTGGATATGGTTTCATTCTCCTCCATTTTGAATAACTCAAACCTGTGGACAAGAACATATATTTTAGATTCCTTAACTTTATTAGTGTCTTCGTGTGTTACCTGAAGAGTATGCCATATTTGATGTGCAGAAGTTGCTGTTGAAACACGGTTGAACTCTTCTTTGGTAAGAGCACAGAACAAGGCATTCATTGCTTTTGCGTCAAGGTTCGCGTTCTTCTTTTGATCTTCACTCCAAGCGTTGTCGTTGGTTGTGGGCTTGGTGTACGTTGCTTCTACGATGTTCCAAAGGTCGTAGTTGAGCGATTGCAAGTATATCTTCATTCTACACTTCAAATAGTTGTAGTTGGTTCCGTCAAATAGAGGTGGACGTTGTGTAGAATGTCCTTCTTTGAATTGGGATGATGAGAACTCCGTTGCCATCCTTGTTGTTGACTTGTACCCGCTCTGATACCAAATGTAGGAATTGGTATGGTTGTTGCCTGTTGATGAACTTGGCTCTCCCTTGCTCTGATACCAATTGTAGGATCAGAGCGTATACGCCGGTTCAGGGTATGAAATATGAGGCCGGCTCTGATACCAATTGTTGGATCAGAGCGTGTACGTCGGTTGTTGCCTTGAACCTTGATGTTGGTGTCAGGCTCTGATACCAATTGTTGGATCGTTGAGATAAGGACTAATGCGGAATTATCTCTGTTGGCAACAATGATCTAAAATACAACACAAGTCAACACAAACACTAGACAAGAAGGATTAATCGTTAGGCAAATAAATAAAAATAAATAACTTGCATGTAAAGGAAAACAAATCTCAGAAATTGACAAACGCAAACAAAGAGATTTATCCTGGTTCGGTCCTTGTGACCTACATCCAGTCCCCAAGCCACCCGCTTGAGATTTTCCTTTAACCTTGATCTTGCCACCCAAAATCAATACAACATGTACACCACTTGTCGAATCCCCTTCTCCAAATGTGTACACCTTCTCTTCCACCAAGAGAACACCTTTTACCTTTGTACAACTGCCTCTACAACTAAGAAGCCTCCCGTGTACAATGGTCACCTTGTACAATTGCCTCTTCAACCAAGAAGCCTCCCGTGTACAATGAACACTTTGAGAATTACAACTCTTTTATCCTATAAGCCTTGGTACAGATGTGTATGTGGACAAGGTCTAGTATAGGAGACAAACTTCAGAGGACTTCACAAATGGAATTTGGAATTTGGTGAAGACTGAAGTTAGAAAACAGTTTTTCAGATTTGCAGATTTTGGCTTTTTGGAAAACTGAGAAAAACTCTTGGTAAATGGCCTTTGGAATAACTACCCCTTATATAGCTGAAGACTAGGGTAAGTTAGGGTAGTTACAGGTGCATTTTGAATCAAAGGAACGTTGAAAACAGTTGCACAAAAGACCAGATAATGAAAACTGTCCAACAGTCAGAACTGCCTATTAGTCGACTTGCCCATGGAGTTAGTCGACTAACCTAGGCAAAATTCCTTCTATTAGTTGACTATGTTTGACTATAAGTCGACTAGGTCAGTGTACGTTGGAAGAACAGTTTCAGAATAACTACGTCGAGTCGACTGCAACTACCTTCAAGTCGACTTGACCAAGGATTAGTCGACTAGGGGATTTCTATAAGTCGATTAGAAAAATGAATTAGTCGACTTGGTTTACTGTTGGTCGACTAATTGATCAAACAGAGAGTTGGGTCAATTTCTGGACACAGGATTAGTCGACTTGGGTTTCTGGTTAGTCGACTACATCAAAGATTAGTCGACTTGACTTATGTATAAGTCGACTAATGGACCAAAGAAGTGTTGGTTTGTGTCAAGGCTTTTACACTCTATTTCAACTTTACAAACCACACTTTATCAACTCTCCTTGGCACATCTTGATCATGTCGGACTCTTGATTCGTCATGTGTTAGAGCTCTAAATGAATTTGATCTTCACAAACGTCTTCATCGAAATAAGTTCCAACATTTGTGTCTAGGTTTGTTTTTATAAGATTTTATTTTTAGATAAAATGTAAAGGATAGAATAGTTGGTGGATTGCTCAAGTTATTTTATACACACACCCTTGATTTAGATGAGTTTTCATAAAAGAATTTTTATTTTGGAAAAATACAAAAGAGTTTTCTTTTTGAAAAATACCGTTTTGGTTTTTGGTATTCAAAGTTTACATGTATTTAACCAAAACCATATTTAGTGATTAAATGTCAAAAACACAGATATTTCACCATGTATGTGTAGTGGATCATATCCTTACACTCTATGCTTTAAAAGTTGTTTAAATATCTTGTTTTTGTATTTGGAGAAGTTTTGAAAAAATAAGTTTGGAAAAACCAATTTGGAAAAATACAGTTTTTGTTTTGAGCCAAATTTTCCAAGTTACAAAAATAGTTCAAATTGTTTTGTAACATGTCTTGATTTTGTTCAAGCATGTTTGATTATCAAAGTATAATGTTAAAACTATTTTTGTAGATTTTTTTATGATTTTATGGGATTTTATTGAGTCAAAAATACCAAGTTTTTAATCCCTGAAATAGTCTGGTCTGGCTTCTGCCGGTCGACCGGACCGGTCGACCGCGCTTGAAGTCGGTCGACCGGGCCGGTCGACCGACGTGCACAGACGTGCACGCCAGACAGTGCTGGAGGGCCGGTCGACCGACCCGGTCGACCGCCAGAGAGCTTTGCTCTCTGGAAAGCCCCGGTCGACCGGGCCGGTCGACCGGCAGAGAGATCTGCTCTCTGTTCCAGGGTCACGGTCGACCGGCCAGTCGACCGCTGCCCCAACGGTCAGAAATCTGACCGTTGGCGGTCGACCGGGCAGTTGACCGACAGGCCATCCTGGCTCCAACGACTAGTTTTTTCTAGCTCTATAAATTGGGGCTTTTGGGGGCTGTTTTCGATAAGATTTTTGGAGAGTTTTTAAGCCAGTTTTTCCTACTCTATTAAGATGTTTTCTCCACTAAATTGAGAGCAAATATTTCCAATCAAAAGGAGAGTATATCAAGAGTGTTTCAAAGTGATTTACTTGAGTTTTATTCCACCATTTCTTTCCTAGTTTTCTCACAAACACTTGAGCAACCCATTGACATATTCATTCTACAGGAGTGTTCTTGTGAGATTGTTTTTAGGTGATCAAAGTGTTGTGAACACCAAAGACTTCATTTTGTACTTTGAGGAGGCGGACGGTTGTGTTCGCGGTGTTTCGAGTTCATGTGTGAACTCGGTGTTTGAGGTGCGGCCTCGGCGAGCTCGTGGGCTTGCGGTGTGTACGGGACAAGAGAGTCCAAGAGTTCTAGTGGGAACTCCTTGTAGGTGTTGTGGCACCGAGTGATCCGGTGAGATCAGTTTATAGTGGAAATCCTTCAAGTGTGAAGGCGGGGACGTAGAGCAAGGGTGCTCGAACCTCGAAACAAATCTCCCGTGTTTGCGATTGCTCACTCTCTATCTCTTACTCTTGTCTTTATATATTGCATGCTTTTATTGTCTTTATCTTATATGCTTGATATACATATTGTGCTTAATTGTTATATGCTTGGGGTGTGTTTGCTAACACTAGTTTTCAACCAAGAGAGCCAACGCGGCACCCAAACTCTTATTTAGAGGAATCTTAAGGAGTTAGTCCAGAGCCCTTCACGGGGAATTCGGATACACTCTTCTATTAAACTTGGTGTTTAGTTCAATAAGTTTTTAATTCCGCATTTAATGACCATTAGATTAGCCATCACCTATTCACCCCCCTCTAGGTGATTTACACCTACGTCCAGTCCTCAAGCGACCCGCTTGAGATTTTCCTTATCCTGATTTTGAAACACCCCAAAATCAACTTCAATACACCACTGGACAAAACCCTTCGCCAAATCTATACACCTCTTCTTTACACCAAGAAGATACTTCTTTGATTGAATACAATATATCCTATAAGCCTTGAATCTTGTATGTGAATGACTGAACAAGGTTTCTTATAGAAAGACTATCAGAATTATTTACAAAGGATTGAAATGGTGTGAATAATAGAAAGTGAAAAAATTATTTTCTATAAAACAAAATTTTATCAGAGTTTTTGGACAAAAACTTGTGAATGAAATTGGTGATTGAACCCAGAGATAACATCCCTATTTATAGGTGAGAATAAGGGTCAGTTAGGGTAGTTATCCATTTCAAATTTGAATATTGAAACATTAGAAAAATAGCAGAATCTAAAAACTATCTAACAGTTAGGAGCTAAATATTAGTCGACTAGGATAGGCAATTAGTCAACTAGTTAATGTGTTTTGCCTAAGTTAGTTGACTAGGAATTGGTTTAGGTCGACTGTAACTGATTGATATAGACAGATAAGTCTCTGAAAACTGAACTTAGTCGACTATATCTGATGATTAGTCGACTAACTTTGTGAACGTTTGAAAACCAGAGAACAGGCAACTCTCTGTAAACAAATTTAGTCGACTATAGAAAGGAGTAAGTTGACCATAGGACATATTCGTCGACTATAGAAGGGAATAAGTCGACGATAGAACTATTTTGTGTGTGTGATCAAGGCTTTTAACAATATTCTAAAATTAATAAACATTACATAAAAATTGTAAACATCCTTCAATAATCTTGTCCTCTATGAACTCAATGATAGAGTTATATCTCTTCAATTTTGAGCACCAATAAACCTGCATCACAAATATGAGGATGTATATGTATATATAGACATGAGTTTGTTATCATCAAAATCTAAGTTCTAATAAATATTACCTTAAGGTGATGGTTCTGGAGGTGATCGGATTGGGTCAAGCGTTGCTATCCAATTAAGATAATGTTGTGGTTCATGGAACCCACCTTTATTGACCTCTTTTCTATGTACATAATTACAATCCCCAATATGAATAATATCATGAAAGATCCTATCATGAAACTTATTCCCTTTACATGATCAGTCTTGAAAATTCATCATTGAGTCATTATGATCAATACCTATGTCCAACAAAAGAATGTGACCAAGTGGAATGATTAACTTGGATTCAAGAGTGATAGGTTCGGGAACTATTACTAACTCGGAAAAATCAACTTTGGGCTTGAGAGTCGGTTTAGTTTAAGAGTTGAGTCCAAATCAAAGAATTAAAATTCACATTCTTTTCCTATCAATGGAATGTGACTATCCAAATTTGGTGATTCAATTTCTAGATCTATGGGTATGGGAATAAATGTTGGCTCCGGAAACTTGTCTAAATTGAATAATGATACTGGAATCAACATAAATTCGAAGATGAAAACTGAATCACAAGGTTGGGGATTGGGGTCACATTCACATTCAAGTTCAATCTCATTGAATGGAAAACTTGCCAATTTGTTCAGGGTTTGGAATTAGTCAAGTTCAAATTTGTGTCATGAAATTGAGTCTTGATCAAAGTCTCCAAGACACTAAGATTCTCGTTCATATCAATATGACTAGGGCAATCTGGAATTGTCGAACATGTGTTAGGTAGGGTTTTCTTATTACTTTCTTTCATTATATTGATTAAACTACTCATTTGTGCTTCAAGCCTATTGACAGATTAGCTAAAATTATTTTCAAACTGAACCAAGTTTTCTATACTTCTATCTGAGTCCATAGGTTCTTCTTCTTGTTATAGGACTTGGAGCATGGAGTAAGAATCTTGGATTTGGGAGTCTTGTGGGAATTGTGAGTCCCTTATTTTTAGCTTTTATTCTTAAGACTCAATCATGGCTTTTATACTCTTCATTGCCTCAGATTTTTCTTTTATGGGCTGATCATGACTAGAAAAATTAGAAGTTGAATGTTGGGATGGTGGTTGACATTATGACTTGGGGGAATAGTATCCCCATCAACTGTGTGAAGCGTACTGATGATTGCTCCAGTCTTGTTCATAATATTGGGACCGGGGCATGTATTAATTTGGATAAGACCAATCCGACATACTTGGTTGGTTAAAATTATGATATGCCGGGTTGGTAATATCTGAGTCAAAAGAGGTCAGGGTGAAGTATGGATCACTATATGCATAGGAATGATCATGATTTTAATCCACATTACCAAGATGTCAAAAAGGCAAAAAAAAAAAAGCAAGCAAACAAACAAACGAAGAAAGAAAGAAAAATCTAACCTATTGACCTTAGCCTGGACGACTCCCAACTGGTTAGACTATCCATGGGGGGTATATTACAGAGTCTGACCACAAGTTAATCAGTCAGATAGGGGCAAGATTGGCGGAGGTATCCACGCA
Organism: Agave tequilana; assembly: GCA_038442645.1. Taxonomy (NCBI): domain Eukaryota; kingdom Viridiplantae; phylum Streptophyta; class Magnoliopsida; order Asparagales; family Asparagaceae; genus Agave; species Agave tequilana. Next base: position 62,691 of record JAVJIF010005333.1, read on the forward strand.
TAAAGCGACAGGCCTAAATAAGCCAAACCACCAGCTTTTGGGGTTTCGCCCCTCAATCCCTGACCTTTGACACTGATTTAACAAGAGTCAAGTTCTAACAACTTTCCCCTTAGGTCAGTCTCTTATTTAAGTCTGAGATGTCCCTAGGGTCAAAATCTACTCAGTTTTAGTTAGGCTTGAGTTAGTGAGTGAGGAGATTGTTTGTGGGCTAAGGGAGGGTAAAGACTTTCCTACTTTTTCTTGTTTATAGGACAAGACCTTAAATTAATTTAGTACAACATGTACATGTATATAAAATGTAACACTTAAGCAATGTAAACAATTCAAAAGTATTCCTATACTACATGCTATGCACAAGTACCTTTGCTCCAGCACTCTTCAGCAGTAATGTAAAATGTAAACGAAATTAGACAAATTTCTAAATGCAAAATCTAAACCATTTTAGAATTTAACAAACATCATTTTACTATTGAGGTTAGAAAGTATGTATAGTGAGTTAAAAAAGAAAATAAATAGCTGTAAAAACTTTACTTTACAATTCAACCTACCTGCATAAAATACAAGTTAGTGTTGGCCCAAAGGACATTATCCCAGTTATTTTGATGATAACAAAACATATTTAGTTATGTATTTAATACTTTTGTTTAAAAGGATTTCAGGTTCAAGAACAGGTTTTTGACGGCTCCGCTAAAAGACTCACAAGTTTGGACGCCGCAAAACTGAAGATTCCCAAGCTATGCACAACTAGGATGCTTCGGGATCAAGATGATGATGTGAAGATCAAGACAAGATCAAGACAACAAAGAAAACAAGATTTGTATTTTTATTTTTTATTTTAGATATTTTGTCAAAACTAGATATTAGAAGTAGAGCTATGGGATTATCACACACACACACCTTTTAGTTAGGTTCATGGCTTCAAAAAGATTTTCAATTTCCATTTCTAACTTAGTTTTAAAGTGAACATGTTTGGAAATAAGCTTTTTAGAAAAACAATAGTTTTGAAAAAACACTTTTATGGAAAAACAAGTTTTTATCAAAGGGATTTTTATCAAACTATTTTTAACATGATAGAAGTATGACATATGCTCATACTCTATGTTTTTATAAGTTCCAAAAATTTAACCCAAGACCAAAATCCAAAAACCCAAAATTCTGATTCTGGAAGTTCTGATATTTCAGAACTCACAGTAACCGGTCGACCGACCCGGTCGACCGATGTGCACAAACTGTGCATGTCTATATCAGTCGACCGGTCCGGTCGACCGAGGCAATTTCGTGTTCACAGGATTTTTCGGTCGACCGACCCGGTCGACCGCATGCCCCAACGGTCGGATTTTTGACCGTTGGCGGTCGACCGACCCGGTCGACCGGACTCTGTCAAAAGTTCTGACAGATCCAACAGCTATTTTTTCAGGCTGAGTCTCTTTTGGGATTTGATACCAACGATTTTGTGAGGCTATTTTTGACCCCTATAAATAGAGGGTCACCTCATATTGATAAGACAACTATTGAAAAATAATTGCAAAAGATTTTCACAAGAGCTTTACAAAGAATTCCAATTCCTTTCTTTTACAAAAGATTTCTCAAAGCCTAAATTCCCAACACCCAACTAGTAGCCTATTCCTCTACCTTCTCTCTAGTTTTTGCACACCACAATCCCAAGCTCTACATCTATATCATTGGTTCTAGGATTGTTCAAGTGAGCTATTTTGATCAAGTGTGATCACCTTTCTTCTTGAGTGAAGTTGTAGAGGCATCGGCCTCAAGGGAGCTAGTGAGCTTCGGGTGGTGTTGCGGCATCACAAGTGTAGGGACAAGTGTGTCCTTGTATTGGCGATCCGGTGGGATCAACGATAGTAGTGCAAATCCTTCAAGTGTGAAGGCGGGGACGTAGAGCGTGGCTCGAACCTCGGAAACACATCCTTGCGTTTGCGTTTGCTCGAATTTTCTCTCAACTCTACTCCTTTTAATTCTTGCACCTTTATTGTTCTATTTATTGCAAGTCTATATTTGTGCTATTTGTGTGTTAAATTTTAAATTCCGCATTATTGCCATAATTCATATAGCCATCACCTATTCACCCCCCCTCTAGGTGATTTCAATTGGTATCAGAGCCTAACCCTACAACTTAGGTCTAACCACCTTAGGGAGATCCATATTTGGCTATATACATTTTTGTTGCATTTATATTTGCTTGTGCATTCATGGCATCCATGGACTTCTCTAGCATTAAATCCCCACCCAAGTTTGATGGTTTAAACTTTCCCATTTGGAAGGTGAAAATGAATCTCTTCCTTAAATCCCTAGGAGTTAGGGTAGCTAGGGCTATAACCAAAGATTTTATTGAACCCACTAGTGATGAGAGCACATGGTCCGAGGATACTTCCAAAGACTATGAGGCTAATGTTAGGGCACAATATGCATTGACCCAAGCATTAAATGAGGATGACCTTGCACGCATAATTAATTGTAAATCCGCATTTGAGGTTTGGAACATACTTATTGTGACTCATGAGGGAACGTCACAAGTCAAAAGAGCTAAGGTTGACTTGCTACGTTCTCAATATGAGAATTTTTACATGTTTGATAATGAGAGCATTGATGATATGCTCACTCGTTTTACAAAAATAACTAATGCTCTTTCTTCCTTAGGCGACAAGATTGATAATGATCAAAAGATAAGGAAGGTAATTAGAGCTCTTCCCAAAGCTTGGGAAGTCAAGGCGACCACACTCAAGGAGCTCAACGACAAAGAGGAGATGGACTTCTCCGGCTTCATCGAAAATCTCAAGACGCATGAGATGGAGATGAAAGTTAGAGAAGAGAGGGAGGCACCAAAGAAGAAGACGATTGCCTTCAAAGCCACTCCTACTACCATTGAGGAAGACGACTCATCCGAAGATTGCGATGAGGACTTCGCCATGCTCATCCGGAAGGTGGGCAAGATGTTTTACAAGAAGGGACGGCAAAGTAACTTCCGAAGGGGAAGCCTCAAGGAAGGTACGAGAAGAAAAGAGAAGAACCCGGTCCTTGCTTCCATTGCAAGAAGATCGGTCACCTAATTGCCGATTGCCCCGCTCTCCAAGCAACCACCTCCAAGCACGGGAAGAAGAAGAAAGCCTTGGCCGCTACATGGGATGACTCGGAGTCGGAATCCGAAGAGGAGCACGACGCCGCCAACATGTGCTTTATGGCACAAGGTGAGGATTCATCTAAGGTATGTCTAGAAACTTCCATTGATGATGATGATCTCACAATGGATGAACTTGCTCAATTTTTGAAGAATTGCAACATAGGTATGAGATTTCACAATCTCATAATAAGAAATTGAAAAAGGAAAATGATGTTTTGAAGAACAAACTTGAAATTTGTTTAAAAGAGAAAAATGAGTTATCTAGTTCTTTTGAAAAATTGAAAAATGATTTTGATAAGTATAAGGTAGCTAATAAAGGAAAAATCCCCATGATTTCTAGTAATAAAAATGTTTTTGTTGAAATTCAAAAACGTGTTGATTCTTTAGATAACACTTTAAAGAAATGTGCATTTGATTTTAACAAGCTTGCATCTAAATTTCCTAAGGGAGTAGCCCAAGGGAAACATGTTCATCATAAACATGCTACACATAAACATGCACACACACATAACCATGCTTTTATGTACAATAGTGGTAGAATTTTTATTTGCACGTATTGTGGCCGCAAAGGCCATTTAGAAAAGTTTTGTTATGCTAAGAATAATGTTAAGAATAAATTTGTTTGGGTTCGCCCCGGATCTAACCCCAAAGGACCCACTAAGATTTGGGTACCAAAAGAGCCACCGAATTTAAATGATACAGGTATAGGTGGATCTACACCCTCCAAGACTTAGGAGGAGGTGGTGCCCGGGTGGTTGATGCATCGGAGCTTAAAGAACAAATCGTGCATGCATCGCTATCGTGGAGGCACCTATTTTGGAGATTGCCCTTCAATTGGTAACATCTCCATTTAAAAGTTTTTGATTTTTAGTCATGTATACATATGTATAGAATTGATAGTTTGCTTTTGTACTCTATTGATATATGCTTGTATAGAACTACTTTTCTATCATATTGTATATGTGCCTTGTGTTAACTTCTATATCTTTTGTTTCATGCCTTGTTTATTGTATGTCCACATGTATAGTTTATAATTTGTGATTATATACTTGTAGACATATACACATTATTTTCATAATTAAAAATAAACATTTACAAAATTTCCTATTTAAACAAACACCTTAAAGATGGCAATTGCGCACCTCAACTCATTCAAGAGGAATCAAGAGGATGAAGTTCAGAACCCGTCACTGGGTATTCGGCTTCAACATCTTTAAAATCTTTGTTTAAATATGAAAATTAAAATTAAAAAGGGTTTGCATGAATTTTGATGTTGTAATAACTTAATAAAGATTTAAAACCTGTTGGTGTATTCCTATATGTTTAATATGTCATACCTATTTTGACTACAAATTACTTTAAAAAATTTTTTTGGGCCAGATGCTGTTAACAGATTTCAGGCAAAGCCGGTCGACCGACCTATAAAGCCCCGGTCGACCGACTCTGCCTGAGAAGAAATTTTTATTTCTTTTCTATTATCGGTCGACCGACTATATGTCCCGGTCGACCGATCTAGTCTGCAGAGTTCTCGGGTTAATTCGGTCGACCGACCCGGTCGACCGTTCTGAAAATTCAGAACTCTCGGGTTGTTTCGGTCGACCGGACCGGTCGACCGATCGTCGAATTCTGCCCTATATCTGTCAATTCTTTTCACTTTTTCTTTCTCTCTCTCTCACTCAGCCGACGAACCCGACTCTTTCCTCTCTCCAAAATTTTCTTTTTCTCTCCAATCTCTCAACCGATCCCAAATTAATTTAAAACCCACTTCCAATTCCTTCTACTACTTCCAGATCTTCAATTTCAGGATCATCCATCCGCTGGATTCGGAGAAATTCGGTTTTCACTGATCTAGGGTTTCAGTTCTTCAAGATTAAGGTAAAAATCCGATTTTTGACTCTGTTTTCATATCTTGCTTTGGAATCAACTATCTATTGTCATCAATTCTAGGTTTCTAAGCATCTAGATCAAGCCCTAACTTGTTTAAAACCTAAAAATCCAATTTTTATTCATCATGCCGAAACGATCTCGAACTGAGAAAGGGAAGGCTGTTGCTCAACCTTCATCTCAGGTTCCTAGACCCGTTAGGCTCTTTCTAAACGATCTTGCTGCTGATCGGTACTCCCACCTTTCCACGAGGAATATTAACTCGGGGAGATTCGTTGTCATCCAAGATTTCGAACATTTGAATATCCCCCACATTCTGCAGACCAACAATTTAGTGGAATTCTTGACCATCAAGGAGCAAGTTTACACCTCTCTTGTTCCTTACTTTTATGCTAATTTTGAATTTGATGGTAATCGTATCACATCTAGGGTTTTAGGTAGGGACATCGACCTTTCTATCGGTCGATTTGCTAGGATTCTGCATCTCTCCACTGGTGGAGCAGATGTGTATACCCATGATCTGCATGACTTTGAATTTCCGGACGGTGAGATCTGCGCTCACCGCCTCTACCTTGATCCACGGGGATGACAACCCCGGTCTAGTAAGGAATGAGGTTGTGAGTAGGTACACTCTCACTGCTCAGGTCCTTGCTAAGATTATTTTCTTCAACATTGTCCCCAAGCATGGTGAGTATAGCCACGCTAGGGGTTGCGTACCTTTGATTATCTATTGCCTTCTTCGAGGTATTAAGATAAACTTTCCTAGAGTCATAGCCTCTCACATGGCTTCTGATCAGATTCGTACTGCGGGTAGGAGCTTGCCCTACAGCATGCTAATTACCCATCTTCTTAGGGCTCTTGATTTTGATCTCTCTGGTGAAAGTCCCTCCAATCCCTTGACCAACATCAACGGAGTTGTCCTGAAGATGATGGAAGCTCAGCTGCGTAGACACGCTCCTGTGCAACCACCTATTCCTCCTGTTGGTCCTGGCTCATCTTCTGCACCTGGATCTTCTTCCTCTTCAGCCCCTGTTTTTCCTCCTGAGTTTCAGGCCCTTCTCTCTTCGGAGGTCCGCTCTCAGATCGAGGCGCACAAGGCCTGGGTCGAGAAGCACGACGTAGCTATTCGTGCGGAGTTGGATGCTCGTGCCATTCAGGATGCTGATTTTCGGGCGGAGATCCGAAACGACATGTCATATTTTGCTGAGTCCATGAGATTCGTGGACGTTCAGTTTCAGGCTCTTTTCACAAAATTTGACATGCTCGTTCCTGACCGTACTCCGATTGCTTGTCGACTCCCAGCCACCGGTCCTCCATTCCCTCCCAGAGCTCGTTCTTCTGTTCCACCACCGCGCACCAGAGTTGATGGCATGGATCCAGAGGAGGTTGCTTCTTCCTCAGAGGAAGAAGATGGTGGTGACAAGAAGATGGCTGAGGGCTCATCTGAGCATGCCGACGACGAGGAGGACGAGGATGCTGGAGATGATGATGATGCTGCGGAGTGACCTCCCCTTTTGATGATGTCAAAAAGGGGGAGAGTTATTTGGGGAGAGTTATCTTATAGTATTTGTGTTTGGATATTTTGTGATGTAGTATTTGTTGTTTGGACATGTAGTATTTGTGTTTGGACATGTAGTATTTATTTTTATTTTTGGACATGTATTTTTAGTATGTGTTGTGGACATGGACATGGTTATTTACTTTATGCGTATCTTTTGTTTTTGTGTATCTCTTATCTGTGTCATGTATGAACTCATTTCTTTCATCTATTCTATGACATGAATATTTGGTATCATTGTTGGCATGGAAATATGGTGTTTATCATTTACATAAGTTTTCCTATATATGCATGTGTTGAGGGGGAGCTTCATTTGAAGTCTCTACCCAAAATATATTGTGATAACTACATATGTTTTGCCATCATCAAAAAGGGGGAGATTGTTGGCCCAAAGGCCATTATCCCAGTTATTTTGATGATAACAAAACATATTTAGTTATGTATTTAATACTTTTGTTTAAAAGGATTTCAGGTTCAAGAACAGGTTTTTGACGGCTCCGCTAAAAGACTCACAAGTTTGGACGCCGCAAAAATGAAGATTCCCAAGCTATGCACAACTAGGATGCTTCGGGATCAAGATGATGATGTGAAGATCAAGACAAGATCAAGACAACAAAGAAAACAAGATTTGTATTTTTATTTTTTATTTTAGATATTTTGTCAAAACTAGATATTAGAAGTAGAGCTATGGGATTATCACACACACACACCTTTTAGTTAGGTTCATGGCTTCAAAAAGATTTTCAATTTCCATTTCTAACTTAGTTTTAAGTGAACATGTTTGGAAATAAGCTTTTTAGAAAAACAATAGTTTTGGAAAAACACTTTTATGGAAAAACAAGTTTTTATCAAAGGGATTTTTATCAAACTATTTTTAACATGATAGAAGTATGACATATGCTCATACTCTATGTTTTTATAAGTTCCAAAAATTTAACCCAAGACCAAAATCCAAAAACCCCAAAATTCTGGTTCTGGAAGTTCTGATATTTCAGAACTCACAGTAACCGGTCGACCGACCCGGTCGACCGATGTGCACAAACTGTGCATGTCTATATCAGTCGACCGGTCCGGTCGACCGAGGCAATTTCGTGTTCACAAGATTTTTCGGTCGACCGACCCGGTCGACCGCCTGCCCCAACGGTCGGATTTTTGACTGTTGGCGGTCGACCGACCCGGTCGACCGGACTCTGTCAAAAGTTCTGACAGATCCAACAACTATTTTTTCAGGCTGATTCTCTTTTGGGATTTGATACCAACGATTTTGTGAGGCTGTTTTTGACCCCTATAAATAGAGGGTCACCTCATATTGATAAGACAACTATTGAAAAATAATTGCAAAAGATTTTCACAAGAGCTTTACAAAGAATTCCAATTCCTTTCTTTTACAAAAGATTTCTCAAAGCCTAAATTCCCAACACCCAACTAGTAGCCTATTCCTCTACCTTCTCTCTAGTTTTTGCACACCACAATCCCAAGCTCTACATCTATATCATTGGTTCTAGGATTGTGCAAGTGAGCTATTTTGATCAAGTGTGATCACCTTTCTTCTTGAGTGAAGTTGTAGAGGCATCGGCCTCAAGGGAGCTAGTGAGCTTCGGGTGGTGTTGCGGCATCACAAGTGTAGGGACAAGTGTGTCCTTATATTGGCGATCCGGTGGGATCAACGATAGTAGTGCAAATCCTTCAAGTGTGAAGGCGGGGACGTAGAGCGTGGCTCGAACCTCGGAAACACATCCTTGCGTTTGCGTTTGCTCGAATTTTCTCTCAACTCTACTCCTTTTAATTCTTGCACCTTTATTGTTCTATTTATTGCAAGTCTATATTTGTGCTATTTGTGTGTTAAATTTTAAATTCCGCATTATTGCCATAATTCATATAGCCATCACCTATTCACCCTCCCTCTAGGTGATTTCAGTTAGTAGTTCACTCAGATTGCCATGAGAATGCAGCAAATCTGAGGGCTTTTGGGATCTGCTTTCTTGAGCAGAGTCTAGGGTCACTTATATTTCCAATGTAGCAAAATTTTTTGATATCTATCACTGCACACCAGGAACAAAGAAGAAAGTTAACTAAAAATATAAATTTAAAAAGAGAGTTACTTACTTTCCCTCTCCGACAACGGCGCCAAAATTTGATTGAGTTTTTACCTGTATAGAAAAATACAAAATTGCGAAACTTAAGAATAGAAATGCAAGGTACTCAATGTGAACCATATAGCCTCTTGCTATAGCAGTAGTATTGAATACCTTACACTTTTATTCTTATGTTCTGAAATTCTGTATTTTTCTATGTAGGTAAAACCTCAATCATTGGCTCTCACTGCTATGTGATTGCTATTATGTAGCAATCTTCTTCCTCTTCTTTCTAGCGGGGAGGTCTTCATCGGAGACTACATTTGTGGCCCTTAGATTAATGCCAGACTTCTTTTTAGCGATGGTGGCTATGGTCCTGGACTGGCTTGGTCTCCTCTTTTGTCGGTCGTTACAATCAGAGTGGGATATTACACTAGCTGATGATAGGGGGGCTGGAAAGACCTTCATCATATGGAGCTACGGCTTCTCGAGGATCGTGTTATGAGGGGACTCCACGTCAATCATATAAAACTCCTTAATGATGTTATAAGGGTTAGCGCAAACTGGGAGTACAACCGTGCTAGATCAATGCATCTCGTTCTCATTAAACCCATACAGATGAGACTGGGTTTAAGGGCTGATCATTGCTTGGGCGATCTCTGGAGTATCTTCCATCCTATCCAGGGTCCTCCTCATAGGATATTGACAAAGCCCCCTAGTCGACTAGAACTTGAAAGTACACCTAGTGGGGATGAATAGGTGTAATGCTAATCTAATAGTCAATAATGCGAAAATGCAATAATTATAAAATGAATGATGCAAACGGTCAACTCAAATCAAGAAGTGAAGCTGGATTCCCTTTGCAGGGCTCTAGAACTTCTCCTCTATATTCCTATAGACAATGAGTTGAGGTGCTTAATTGCCTTCTTGATTAAAAGAGTGAAAACTACAAGTAAAAATGATACTAGCAATGAATAATAGGTGCAAATGAAAGTAAAACACAAGTGTAAACAATAGCAAGTAGAGTAGAGAAAGAGAGAAAGCAATCACAAACGTAAGAGATTTGTTTTGAGCTTTAAACACAATGCTCTACATCCCCGCCTTCACCGCGTGAAGGATTTCCACCATCCACAAAGGATTTTTCCACAAAAGATCCTCCACAAAGGTACTACAATGGTCTACACAAGATCGGAGTGTACAACTCCAACTCTCAATCCTATATAAAAGAGGTAGCATAAATCCAATGAGATTTATAAGTTCTTGATGACCATAAAGATCACAAACACTCTCTTTTACAACTTCCTAAAGTATATGATGAGAAGTGAGGCTTAAGAAGTTTGTGAGAGAGAAATTCAGTTGAAATGAATGAAGTTGAGAGCTAAAAACTTGCAAAAATTGGTTTAAAAATGAGAGCAATTGAAGCAAGAAAACTAGAAAACTTTCTCTTTTGAATAAACTTGATTTTTCAAAATATTTCAAAAAATCAAAAGATTTCTCTATGTGTGTAATCCTCTCCAAATGAACTATATGTATAGGCAAGTGGTAAACACTGTTTGTATAGCTTATCAGGTCATTAGAAAAGAGACTAGGTCCAAAAAGGAGAGAATATTATTGGAGAATAAGTTAAAAACCCCAAAGTTTAAAATTAGTTGTTACTGTAGCTCTGACAATACTTTGATCGACCGGTAGTTTGAAGTTTTGAACTAACTGTTGATTTCGATTGACCGCCCAGTTGACCGATCTCAACCGAGACAAAACAAGTGTTAGTCGGTCGACCAGTCAGTCACCCAACAAACGTGTACAACATGCACAAACTGGCTATGAGGACCAGTCGACCGGCTAGTCGACCGACTTGGCCTAGAAACCTGTTTTCAGGTATATTTTAAAATCAAACTTATTTTAAGTATTTTGCATTGGTTTGAAAAGTGATTTGGCAATACATAGTCTATGGGATATATGACAGAAACAAGATATATAAATTTGAAAAAATATGGGATATGTATCAAACACCAAACTTTGTAGAATACCAAAACGAGAAAACTAGATGTGAAATCTTATATTTTGAAAACTTGTATTATTGTGTGTGACTTCTTGAGCATCAATTCTATATTCTATACTTTAAAACATTCTATTTTCTTATATAGATTCTCTATATCTTCAAGCAATCTTCAAGAGGGTTTCTCCAAATACAAATCTTGACGTCTAAACTCGAACCCTTTTCTTGAGTGATCTTAACATTAGAGTACCTTTCTTTTGAGGAAGAACACACCAAAATATCCTTTGAACCTGAAAAACTTAAATTCTTAAACTTGATTAGTATCAAATAACTTCATGTGATTTGTAATTATCAAAATAAAACTGGACAGTATATCCTTGGGCTAACAATCTTCCTCTTTTAATGATGACAAAACACATGAGTTATTTAGGATAAGTAAATATGAAAAACTTGAAAAGCTCCCCTAAAATGATGCTTATTTATCAAATTTCATTATACATGACTAATGATATAGTAATATCAAAACATATAGTAATATCAAAACAAGTCACTTGTATATAGCTATAGAATTTGAATTATGGAATACTATGCATAAATGAACCAACCTCCATTCATGCCTCCAACCACAAAAAAAAAAATAAGTATGCAAAACACAAAACAAAGCATACAAATATGAATTAGAGGTAATGCTAAATCTCATAAATCCTTCATTAAATTCATAATAACTCATAAACTCTTCTCCCCTCTTTTGTCATATATCAAAAAGGGATACAAATACCATAAAACAAATTGAAAGTAATCTATTAATTTGAAATAGAAATAAACATAAATATCAATAAAACAAGAATCATGAATCCATACTGCAAATATTTAATTCACCACATATGAAAGAAAATCTATTAAAATCAAATGGTTTAGTAAAGATGTTCGCTAATTAAAAATCAGTGGAAACATAATCAATCTCAATATCCCTTTCTCATAATGATCTATAAGAAAGTGATATTTTATCTATATGTGCTTGATTTTACTATATTTATTTGCATTCAAAGTCATATGAATGGTACTAGTATTATCACAGAATATTTTCATATAGTCAAAATGTAAATCATAATCAAGGAGAGTATATTTTATCTAAAGAACTTGTACACAACAAGCTCCGGCAGCAACATATTCTACCTCGGCGGTCGAGAGGGTTACAAAATTTTGTTTCTTGAAAGACTACGAAACAAGACAATTTTCTACAAATTGACAAGTTCCACTAATGCTCTTTTTATACACTCTACAACCATCATAGTCGGCATTTAAATAACTCGTCATTGAAAATTGTCCAATTTTCAAATGCCACAAGCTCATTCTAATAGTGCCCTTAAGATATCTAATAATACATTTTACGGCAATCAAATGAGACTCTTTAGGACAAGATTAAAATCCAGTACATAGACACACACTAAACATAATATCTAGCCTACTGGCCGTCAAGTAAAGAAAAATGTCAATTATTTTACGATAGAGTTTAATGTCAACGTTTTTATCTTGTTCATCCTTATCAAGCTTAGTTGTGGTAGCCATCGGAGTCTCGCTAATCTTCGCATTTTCAAGTCTAAATTTCTTGATAAGCATTCTTGTATATTTGAATTGATTGATGAAGATCCCATCACATTTTAGTTTAATTTGGAGTTCAAGGAAATATTTGAGCTCTCCCATCATACTCATTTCAAACTCTTTCTTCATGTATGATTCAAAATCCTTACAAAGCTTTTAATTAATAGATTCAAAAATGTATCACCAACATTGTTTGAACAATCAAGGTATCATTATCTACATGCTTTGTAAACAAGATAGTGTCTACGTTGCCTTTAATAAAACTATTTAAAATTAGATTATTACTCAATCTTTTATACCAAGCTCTTGGAGATTGTTATACCATATAAAGCCTTATCAAGTTTAAAAAATAAAATCTGGATGTGTAGAATCAATAAACCCGAGGGGTTGTTCAACATATACCTCCTTCTCAATGAAACCATTTAAAAATGCACTTTTAACATCCATTTAGAAAAGTTTAAAATCTCTGAATGAGGCGAAAGCAAGTGTCATCCATATGGTTTCAAGCCGAGCTACGAGTGTAAAGGTTTACTCAAAATTGATTCCTTCGATTTGAGTATAATCTTGGACCACTAACCTAGCTTTATTTCTAACAACATTTTTTGACTCATCAAACTTATTCCTAAAGATCCATTTAGTACTAATAGTTAGTCTATCATGGGGCCTAGGAACAAGATGTCAAATTTGGTTACGCTTAGATTGATTGAACTCTTTTTACAAAGCAAGCAACCAATATGAGTCACCCTCGACTCCGAGGATATTTTTCGGCTCAATATGGGAGATGAATGCAAAATGTCAACATAAATCATGAAGTTTGAAGCGAGTAGTTACCCCTTTGGATACAACACAAGTGATGTGGTTCTTGGGATGATTTGTAGCATATCTCCAATCCTTTAAAAGTGTTGAGTTATCTCCCTTCAACGTTATGATCTTTACCATTAGTCTCTTATTTTTTCTTATCATCTTTCTCTTGAGCTGATAAGTCTTTCATGGAAATCTTTTCAAACTTTTCACCTAAAGAATCAATCTCTACAACATTCTTTACATAAGAGTTAGATTCCTCAAACTTCACATGTATAGACTCTTCAATTGTCAAAGTTGACTTATTGAAGATCCAGTAAGCTATACTAGTGTTAGAATAACTAACAAAGTAGCTTCAAAAGATTTTGGATCAAATTTACCTAAGTTATTATTAGTGTTCAAAGCAAAACATTTGCAACCAAAAACTTTGAAATAGAAAAATTTGGTTTTCTGAAATAGTTCTCAAAGGGTGCTTTATTTGAATTTTTGCAAAAATAAATTTAGTTCCCAATGTAAAATTAAAGTATTTATGGCCTCGGCCCATAAATATTGAGAGAGTCTATATTCACTAATTATTGCCCTAACCATTTTTTGAAGAATACGATTCTTCCTTTCAATCACTCCATTTTGTTGTGGAGTTTTAAGACAAGATTATTCATGTTTAATTATATTTTCTTCTCAATAAGTGATAAAGTAATAGTTGATGAACTCATCACCTCTATCACTCTGTCTACGTAAAATCGAAAAATCTGTTTCTTTTTCAACCCTTTAGGCCTTTTCCTAAAAACATGAAAATGCGAAAAAGTTTCATCTTTATGTTCTAAAAAAAAAACCATATAAATCTTGAGAAATCATCAACTAAAATAAAAACAAAACAATTATCACTAAGACTTTTGGTTTTAGTTGGAATAAACAAATCCATATGTATTAATTCTAGAGCTCTAAATGACATGATATCTTTGATTGATTTGAAAGAGGGATTGGTTTATTTTCAAGTTGGCACGCATCACAAATGTGGTCCTTTTCAAATTTCAAAGTAGGAATACCTTTAACTGATTTCATTGAATTAATTCAGGATAGATAGTCAAAAAAAATATGACCTAGTGTCCTATAACATAACAAAGAATTTTCATTAAAAGCATTCAAACAAGTGACATTGCATTTTAAATGTAGCATGTCAATCATATAAATATTATTTCATGAAAATCAGAAAGAACAAAAGTATTAGATTTCCTGTCTAAAACATCACAAGTAGAGTCATAAAAAATTACCCTTAAGGCTTTGTCACATAATTGACCAATACTCAATAGATTATATTTAAGTCCATCTACCAAAACATCTTCATTCAAAGTGATTGGTCGCTAATGTTGCACATTTATTATCATATGCCCATACTTATTACAGAATAAACTCTACATTGTCCTAATTAAATGTTTAATTTATTTGCAGGCCCATTCCTAAAGGAGAGTGAAGAGAAATGAGCCCAAAAGGCCACCAAATTTTGAATTAAATCAAAATTAATTCGAACTCTATTGAATCAGGGCAAAATCAGAGAGGTTGAAAACCGGTTGAGAAGAATCCTCTCAGAATCGATCGGTTGAAGCAAAGATCAAAGGCCATTTCGTCAAAATCCTAGACTTAAACGAGAAATCCAACTGAAGATAAAACCAGAACGCGAAGCCGGGGAGCTCCACCAACAGGGTGTGGCCACCTGGCCACAGCAAGGCCGCGGAAATGGGGCCAAAACCGCATTTTCGTGGCTCTGTTATGGAGTTAGGGGGAGCGTTTGCTCCCCCTATCTTTATCCTTTCCTGTAGGTTGGGTTTTTGCCTATAAAAGGGTACGATTTGCACTGAAAATGGGACGACCATGCGGAGATAGGATTTAGTCCAGTTTTCATTCTTCGTAGCATAGGTTTTTGTTTTCTTTTTATGTAATTTTAATTGTTTGTAAGCTTAGGTTAGATTGAGAAGCATGTAAGTAAGAGAGAGAGGCTTATGTTGAGAGTGACACCGATGTACCCTCCTCCTTTCTTCCATCGTTTCAAGTAATAAAAGGTAATATTTTTTATATTCTTCTTACTTTCATTTTCTTCTTCTTCTTTCTACTTTACCTCTTTTGGTTTTTATGAGAATGCAAGTGAATCCAGAAGCATAAGTATAGCAATGTCTGTGTGAGTGCCAACGATAATTCATGGTGACGTTCTCCTCCTCAAGATCCGTTTCACTTCATTCTTGTTCGTCTTGATGATATAATGCGAATGGGGACTGAGCTCGATTCTATGGCTTATGCGTTGAACGCCTCCGAAGCAAGGTAGAACATGCAAGGGTTCCAAGTAAGTCATCAACCAAACTTGATAAGTATTTCTTTAACCTTCTTTCTTTTCTTTTATGTCTTTAGTATAGATCACCACATCTTCCAAATCTTTTTCCTTCTTTTTCAATTCATTTGTACATAGTCGTTTTCTGATTTTCTCCACCTTCTCCATCTATCGTTTTCTTTTTAACTTTAACTTAACTCTTTTTTCATTTTCATTTCTTAAAACAAAGAAAAACCTTCGTTTTTCTTCACAAAGATTTCAATACAAACCTTGAACGCTTCTATCGCTAACCCTCCTTGTGGATCACGACCCGCATAGCCACTTGCTATCGCGATAGAATTGAGCACTTGCACATCTCTATTTTGAAGTTCTAAAATTTTGTATTTTTTGTGCTGGTTCAAGCTTCAATCACAAAGAAAATGAGCTAATCTTGATATTACATATACCAATGATTTTACCCTTGAATCATCCTCAAAGGTGATGGTGCCACCTTCATGATACCTTGATAGAATTGCAAAGTTGTTGACATCTCAAGTCATGTGCTTTGAGTAACCACTATCAAGGTACCATAACTCCCTATATCTTGGAACCTTGGTGCGTACCTATATCATGTAAAGTAGGAGTTGATTTTGGTACCCAAATTCTTTTGGGTCCTCGATTGTTAGCTTTTAGAACACAAACATGACTATTAGCTGCATTCAATTTGTCATAACAAAATGATTTGTCTACAATTCTGCATTATTATATCGCATTTTCCCACCGATTTATGAATAAAATGTTGGTCTAAATCGTGTTTTGATCTCTTTTGCAGGTAAGTCAAGAGTTTAAGGGCAAAAGAGTAATAAGAGCTTAATTAAACCCATTTATGGGTAATTAAATCCGCATTACTTGGAGGCCAAGTAAGGGATCTTCTAGAAGATACGTCGAACCTAGACTCTTGCGCACATCAGACGAATATCTGGCCAAAAATACCAAAAATGGAATATACCAAGAAGGTCCTCGAAGTCCGGAGATGTTTCTCACCAAAACCAGGGATTTAACTACCTGGTTTTGCCGAGGAAACGCGGCAAATGACGAAGATTCCACGGCATTTTGGTGGGCCTATCGTCTTTTTTCGACGCGTGGGGCCGTCTCGTCTTCTAGAAGCTGTATTTGACTATATAAACCCCTGTAGAGGTCGAAAACGAAGCAGTTTTTGATTTTAGGAGAAGTTTTTGTTTTTAGGTTAGGGTTTCTATGTTTTAGTGTAGGTTAGTGTAGGTGTTCTTCATTTCTTTTATTGTGTATTTTCATTTGTTTTTAGATCTTATAGTAGGGCTGAAAGATTCAGAAAGAGATTGAGAGAGATTGATGTAATAGATGGTGACAATCTATGTAAAGGTGCCTCCTTTCTTCTCCATTGTAATCTTCTCCATCTTCTACATGATGCTTTGCTAACTTTTCTTCTCATGGTGACTAACTACTAACCACTAACCATCTAACCACTTACTTGATAATCCACATGAATCTAGTAGCCTCTACAAAGCCTTGCTCTTACAAGAGCCATTGATGGTTCATGATGATGAGTTCTAACATCTAACTTGCTAACTTGCTAACCAAGCTAACTCTCTCTTATTTCATGCTTGCTTCTAATGGTTTGATGATCTAATATTTGTAGTAGCTTGCTCTTGATGCAAGTTTGAATGTGATGAACCATCTTATTTGTCATGCTCTGTATCGTCTCTTGAAGCCAAGGATTAGAGATGGCCAAGGATCCATGTGAGGCAATTATCACTAAGAGGTTAGCATGGTTAGTGGATAATTAGTAGTTAGTAGCCATGAGCTTTCTTTGATCTTGTTTTAAAAGCAATTCTTTTTATTATTTTCATCGTTGTTTTTACCGTCCTCTTTATTCACCCTTATTTTAATTTTCTTTGCTACAAGCTTCTTCTTCTTTTCTATTTTGTTTCCAAACCACTTTTCTCTTTTGTTTCCACGTTGTTTTCATCGTTCTCCACCTACCACATGCTTGATTTTCTTTTCTTTTCTTTTATTTCTTTGATTTCCTTTTTTTTCTTTTATTTTCTTTTGCTAATTCTTTTAACAAAGAAGAACTGTTAACGTAACACGTGAATAGAGACTGTTAATGCTTCTATCGCCTCCCGTCCCTGTGAATTCGACCCGTTGAGCCAATGCTATAACGGAAGTATCGGGAGAACATTAGCACATACGAGCTTTTACATTGATTTGACAAATTACACGTTTTAAGAGTGCTGGTTTCAACCCGATCAAGTTTTTGGCGCCGTTGCCGGGGAACGGGAATGGTTTTGATTTCACGTTTTTGTTAACATTTTCTTCTCTGTTTTGGTGTGCAGGACAATCTTTACAGTTACTTAACATTGCAGAATAAACACTAGCTTTACATCTCCCTGCTCTAGAAAGCAGGGACTCAGCTTCTAAAGAACCGCCGCACAAATGCGAATTTTGCCGCGAAAACGCGGCCATGTTGTGATAATTGTATATCTTGTTGTGCTGGGATGTGTTCATTGTAATAGCTAGTGGATCTGTACTATTATTTTCCTGCTTTGATTGCCTACACACCATAATAAATTAAAGAACTAAAATACGATATTTGGACGCTTTTAAAACGGTTTAGACATTTGCATTTAGGCACGTGTCAATTCAATTTCAAAATACTGTATTTTTGTTCTGTTGTTGTGATCTGGTTTAAGGTGTACATATGGCATTACATATAGCATAGGACAAACACGTGGGTGATTTATCGCTTGGTGTTATATCTTGTCTATATTGCACACTTGCACGAATTGAACTTAAGGGCATAACCCAATACAAGATAAGGTGGGGAGTTCATCACCCTTCCTTAGCCCAAAAACCACCTCCCCACTCCATAACCCAAGCCCTAATAAAAATTGATTGACGTTGGCCCCTAGGGACATCTCGGACTCATTAAGAGATTGACCGAGAGTGGAACTTGTTTTGAATCTTACTCTTGTGAAATTAGTGTCTAAGATTGGGATTAAGAGGTTACGCCTCGAAGATACCGTGGTTTGGCGTAATTAAGGCCCGTTGCTTACGCACGGATGCCTCCTACTGTATTTTGCCCCTACCTGGCCGATTAGCTTGTGGTCGGATTCAAACAACAACCTCCCTAGGTAATCGACCAGTTAGGAGTCGTCTAGGTCAACCTTAATATAGGCTTGGTTTTGATTTTTTCTTCACTTTTTGTTTGTTGTTTGATTTTTCTTTTTTGTTTGTGATTGTTTGTAAAATGGAATTCAACCATAACAATTCTTTCAATCCTAACATGAATCCATATTTCACACCAACCCCATTCGATTCGGATAATTCCAACCTGACTTTTTACAATATGAACTAACCAAATACACCGGGTTGGCCTTATCCGAATCAATACAACCCATACCCTCATTCTTTTAACTATAATTTCCAAAATAATTTCAACTCTTCATAGAGTCAATGGGGATTCACTTCCCCTGAGTTAAATTTTTAACCTCCTTGTCCACCATATCAACCTTATCCACAATATTCATTCCCCGATTTTGCATCCTATACTCCTTTTTCTGGACCTCCCATTGAAGAAAAATCCGAGCTAGAAAAGAGTATAGAAGCCAATTTACAAGAGGTCGAGCAACAACTTCAGAAAATGTTGGCCTCTCTAATTTCACAATATTTTCAAGAGTCTTACTCAGTTCCACTTCCTCATAATGAACAACCATCTGCCCTAGAAATGAGTAAGGAACTCTCGTGTGAGTCTAAGCTTCAATCGCCAAACATGTTGGACTCACAATCTTCACAAAATTTTCAAAACTAAGATTCTTATACTCCCATTCTAGAACATCCACTTGCAAAAAAATAATTTCTAGAAAGGAGTATAAAAATCTAGCAGGAGTCCGCATTATAATTTCAAAAATCTTCTTCTCAGTCTATTGATAGGTTGGAAACACAATTGAGTAAATTGGTCCACATTTATAAGAATGAAGAAACTCTCTTTTCTCCACCTTTGACCAATTCAAATATTTCTAACTCTGTCAATTTGACCCATAACTCTTGTTGTTTTGGAAACCAAGATTCCTACACTTCTTTTTCAGAACAACCATTTGAAGATACACACATTTAGAAAAGAGTATAGAAGTCTTACAAGAGTACGCGATAAAATTTCAAAAATCTTCTACCGAGTCTATCAATAGGTTGGAAACACAATTGAGTCAATTGGTTAGCATTTATAGGAACGAGAAAACTCTATCTTATCAACCTTTGAGCAATTCAGTTATC
This sequence comes from Agave tequilana, assembly GCA_038442645.1. Lineage (NCBI taxonomy): Eukaryota > Viridiplantae > Streptophyta > Magnoliopsida > Asparagales > Asparagaceae > Agave > Agave tequilana. The sequence goes on from JAVJIF010005333.1 coordinate 82,353, forward strand.
CCAAACTCTATTGATCTGACCCAGGACTCTTGTCATTTTGAAAACCAAGAATCAATTTCAGCACACCCATCTGAACTTGTCCAAACTTCAAATGTTAAAGATCCCATTGACATTTTGGCAAGTTATCCTTTTCTTGAAATTGAACTTGAGCATTAATATGATCCTGAACTTTCACTTAGTAATTCAATTTAACTTCCTGATTTAATATTGACTGAGGTGTTTTTACCTGAATTCAGGCCTTTTCCCGAGTCAGTATTGGATCCTGTACCAATCCATTGTAAAATTGAATCACCAATCTTTTATGATGATCATATTGAACTTGACCAATTTTATACTTTTGAAAGTCCCATTGATAAATCGGCAAGTTCTCATTTTTATGGAATTGAACTAAAAGAGGAATGTGACTTTGATTCTTAAATTTGTGATCCAGCTCAAATTCCTGAATCAATATTGACTCCTGTTATGTTACCCAATTTGAGTAACATTTTAGAGTCTGTTTTGATTCCCATACCTGTCATTCTTGAGCTTAAATCACCAATCTTAGGAAGTCACATTCCATCATGGGGAAATGAATGTGAACTTGAGCTTCATCTTCTTGATTTGGACCCACTTCCTGAACCAATCTCGACTCCTGAATCTTTATTTGACTTAAGTCTTTTTCCTGAGTCGGTATTAGTTTTTGTATTTCCTGAGTCCAAATCAATCATTCCATTCTACGACAAGGGTCTTGATAAATTTGACTCTGAAATTATTTTGAAAATTTGAAAATTAGATAAGGTTAAATTCTTAATAAAATCATAAATATATACATCATTTTAGTAGGTTGTATTATGGAGGTCTCTGGTGGGTTCCTTCGGACTCCACGCAAGTTGGATTGGGCCGCATTTCGTGGACCAATCAGACCACCCCCGGAACCACCACCTTAAGGTGATTTTTCCTTCCCTCTCTATTTGTTTCATGCATACATACATCACGATACATTAAGGACAATGCATGAGATAAGTATGGGGGAGGGTTTACTAACATAGAGTTTTTAGATTTTCTTTCTTTACACTTCTTTTAGGATATTTTTAGAAATCTTCCCCCTTTTGTATAGGAATTTTCTTTTTCTTTAAAAAATTTTTGAAACAAGAAACAAAGTTTTGATCTATTTTTAAGAAAATTAAGATGATCTTAGAAATTAAGAAAGTCTTAATTATGACATCTTAAACCCAGTCAAAATAATGGATCTTGTTTAAATTATAAGTAAGATAAATTGTGGAGATAATTTTATCTTGAATTTTTTGCTTTAGATAGTATGCACTTCACACTTACACAATTTTTGGGATGGAAACAAAGACCTAAAATGCCATAAAATAAAAATAAAATATGGTATAAATGAATCACTTATTAAGTTGGATAAGTATGCCTCAAGAAGCATGATTATTCACGCCTAACAGTGGTCAAATGAAGCAAATAATCCCCCTTAGTTCTGTGGCCTTGTTTACTCGAGTTCTTAAACCCGAGGGATGTTTTCTCATCTGGTGCCCTAGGACCGTCTGGTTTGGGAGTCATCGGTTAAAGGCTCACTACCCGGGTAAGCTAGAAAGCCTAAGAAAACTAAGGGAAGAAAAAAGAAGAAAAGAAAAAATATATATATATATATATAAAATAAATGGCTTGATGGTTGGAGTTGAAATCCTAGAAATTTTCACTATCACAAAGTGCATATTATCTAGGTTTTATGAAAGATAAAATATTCAATCCAATTTTGAATTCTTACCTTAATTGAAGACAAGATCTTGCATAGAGACTAAGTTTAAAGAAGAATAATTTTTGGTGGACTTATGACCTTAGATCGCTTATATTTTTGCAAATTTTTTTGAAAACTTGTCTCTCTTTCAAAATGCATTTTCAAAATACTAACATTTGTCTTCTTTCTTTATGGATTTCGTGGGTGCATACCTGTGAAAGTGGTGTAATAATATATGTAGTATAGTTTTTCTTTTCTTGCTTTGCTCGGGACGAGCAAAAGATAAGTGTGGGTCTTGATCGGGTCAAAACCAGCACTCTTAAAATGTGTAATTTGTCAAATCAATGTAAAAGCTTGTATGTACTAATGTTCCCCCGATACTTCCGTTATAGCATTAGCTCAATGGGTAGAACGGGAGGCGATAGAAGCATTAACAGTCTTTATTCACGTGTTATGTTAACAGTTCTTCTTTGTTAAAAGAATTAGCAAAAGAAAATAAAAGAAAAGATAAGGAAATCAAAGAAAATAAAAGAAAAGAAAAGGAAATCAAGCATGCGGCAGGTGGAGAACGATGAAAACAACGTTGAAATAAAAGAGAAAAGTGGTTTGAAAAACAAAATAGAAAAGAAGAAGAAGCTTGTAGTAAAGAAAATGAAAACAAGGGTGAACAAAGAGGATGGTAAAAACAACGATGAAAATAATAAAAAGAATTGCTTTTTAAAATAAGATCAAAAAAAGCTCACGGCTATTAACTGCTAATTATCCACTAACCATGCTAACCTCTTAGTGCTGTTGCCTCACATGAATCCTTAGCCATCACTAATCCTTGGCTTCAAGAGACGATACAGAGCATGGCAAATAAGATGGTTCATCACATTCAAACTTACATCAAGAGCAAGCAAATACAAACATTAGATCATCAAACTATTAGAAGCAAGCATGAAATAAGAGAGAGCTAGCTTGGTTAGCAAGTTAGCAAGTTAGATGTTAGAACCCATCATCATGAGCCATCAATGGCTCTTGCAAGAGCAAGGCCTTGTAGAGGTTACTAGATTCATGTGGATTATCAAGTAAGTGGTTAGATGGTTAGTGGTTAGTAGTTAGTCACCATGGGAAGAAAAGTTAGCAAAGCATCATGTAGAAGATGGAGAAGAAAGGAGGCACCTTTACATAGATTGTCACCATCTATTACATCAATCCCTCTCTAGCTCTCTCTGAATCTCTCAGCCCTACTATAAGATCTAAAAACAAAATGAAAACACACAATAAAAGAAATGAAAAACGCCCACACTAACCTACACTAAAACATAGAAACCCTAGCCTAAAAATGAAAACTTCTCCTAAAATCAAAAACTGCTTCGTTTTAGACCTCTACAGGGGTTTATATAGGCAAATACAGCTTCTAGAAGACGAGATGGGCCCACGCGTCGAAAATCGACGCATGGGCCTACCAAAATGCCGTGGAATCTCGGCATTTGCCGCGTTTCCGTGGCAAAACCAGGGAGTTAAATCCCTGGTATTGGTGGAAAACATCTCCGGGCTTCGAGGACCTTCTTGGTATATTCCATTTTTGATATTTTTGGCCATATATTCGTCTGATGTGCGCAAGAGTCTAGGTTCGACGTATCCTCTAGAAGATCCCTTGCTTGGCCTCCAAGTAATGCGGATTTAATTACCCACAAATGGGTTTAATTAAGCTCTTATTACTCTTTTGCCCTTAAACTCTTGACTTACCTACAAGAGAGACCAAAACACGATTTAGACTGACATTTTATTCATAAATCGGTGGGGAAATGCGATATAATAATGCAGAATTGTAGACTAATCACAAAACTCAGCCAAATGACCTTGGCAGTCACAATAGGTGCATGCATACACCTTGGCATATAAAAATGCATGATGTGTGTAGACATGATGAGCATGTGCATGAGTGGCATGATGAGCATGTGATTGTGCTTGTGTGTGAGCATAATTGTGAGATTGTGAAACATGATGAGTGTGTGGTTCCCTATGAGTTTTCCTCTTTAGAAACATGGATTCTATTCTAACTTTATCAAATTGACAGTTTTTTAAAATATTGCTCAAAGTGTTGATTTTATTTTTCAAAGTGAAAATCTCATTTTCATCAATAATAGAAATTTAGGTTTGCAAGAGATTTTGTGTGTATCAAAATGTTTTGTGTAAAATTTCTATTTTTTTGAAAATGATAACTAATTTATTTTGAAGAAGTTCATTTTCCTTTTTCATTTTCAAATACTTCTTTTAAGAAAATCAAAGTTGTTGGAAAGTTCTTTAAAAGCTTTACCCAATTCTTCCATGATCAATTGACAATCATCAAGACAAGATTCGGATGTAACTTTGGATGTGTTCTAATTTGCCATGAAACACGAATAAGCCGTGTCCACTTTTTTCTTTGGAGTCGCTCTCCGAATCCCATGTTGCCTTTAAGACCTTCTTTTTTTAGGGCATCTTGGAGGTAGAGTGTTTGCTCTTTGTTTCTGGGCAATTGACAATGACATGTCTGGGCTTTTGATAATTATAACAAACTATCTTCTCCTCCTCCTTCCCTTGCCATCTTCTTTGGTTGTTGAATTTGGCTTTGTTGTACATCCTTCTAACATTTTTCACAAGAAGGGATGAAACTTCATCATCTTCTTGGTCATCAATTTCATCATCGGAGATTATATGAGTGGATTTGAAAGTAAGAGTCTTCTTCTTTTGTGATGCTTTCTCCTCTCTAGCCTTTCTTTCCATCTCATGAGTTCTTAGATTCCCACTGAGATCAATGAACTCTATCTTCTCTTTGTCATTAAGCTTCTTTAAAGTTGTAAACTTGACCTCCCCATATGCTTGAAGTGCACGAATCACCTCCTCACCTTTTGGTCATTGTTAATCTTATTACCTAAAGAAACCAGACCATTTGCAATTTTAGTGAACTTGATAATCATGTCATCAATAGATTCATCTTCATTCATAAAAAAATTCTCATATTGGGAACGCAAGAGATCAATCTTAGCTCTTTTGACTTATGAAGTTCCCTCGTGTGTGACAACCAAGTATGACCAAATCTCGAATGTCGATTTGCAATGAATTACCCTAGACAAATCATCATCTTTCAAGGCATGAAGTAATACATAGTGAGCTTTTGCATTTGCATCAAATTCTTTGTTGATAATTTTAGACCAAGTGTCCTCATTACCGTCGGGTAAACTAAATGATTTGGTCACTACCTTTGTAACCCGGCTTCCTAGAGATTGCGAGAAAGCAGTCATCTTAACTTTCCATATGGGAAAGTTAATGCCATCAAACTTGAGTGGAGTCTTAATAACTTCGGCCATGTGAACTAGTGACAAATCAAGCAAATGGTACAACAGAGTGAGTGATTTGCAAAGAATCTCTCTAAGGTAGATAAACAAAAAACTAAAGTCCAAAAACTCTAACACCAATTGAAAGTACACCTAGAGGAGGGGTGATAGGTGTAATACTAATCTAATGATCAACAATGCAGAAATGCAACAATTATAAAATGAATGATGCAAACGGTCAACTCAAATCAAGAAGTAAAGCCGGAATCCCTACAAGGGCTTTAGAACTTCTCTTCTATATTCCTCTAGAAAATGAGTTGAGGTGCTCAATTACCTTCTTGATTAAGAGACTGAAAACCAACAAGCAAAGATGATGCTAGTAATGAATAGCAAGTGCAAATGAAAGTAAAACACAAGTGAAAGCAATAGCAAGTAGAGTAGAGCAAGAGAGAAAGCATTCATAAATACAAGAGATTTGTTTTAAGGTTTAAGCACAAAATTCTGTGTTCCCGCCTTCACCACGTGAAGGATTTTCACTACTCACAAAGGATCTTTCGATAAAGGAACCACCATAAAGGAACTTCAATAGTTTATATAAGACCGAAGTACACAACTCTAACTTTCAATTCTCTATGAAAGAGGTAGCACAAAGCCTATTCGGTTTACAAGCTCTTGGTGACCACAAAGATCACAAACTCTTTTACAACTTCCTATAGTATATGATGAGAAGTGAGGCTCAAGAAGTTTGTGAGAGAGAAAATTCAGTTGAAATGAATGAATTTAAAGCTGAAAACTTGTAAAAAATTGGTTTTGAAATGAGAGCACTTCTCTTTTTTGAATAAACTTGATTTTTTAAAATATTTCCCAAAATCAAAAGATTTCTCTATCTGTGCAATCCTCTCTAAATGAACTATATATATAGGCAAGTGATAAACACTGTTAGTATAGTTTATCAAGTCATTAGAAAAAAGATTAGGTCTAAAAAGGAAACAAATATCTGTTGGAGATTAAGTTAAAAACCCAAAAATTTAAAAACTAGCCATTGTTGTAGCTCTGACAGAACTTCGGTTGACCGAAACTTCGGTCGAGCAGTCGGTCGACCGCTGTTCAAAGTTTTGAACTAACCGTTGACTTTGGTTGACCACTCGGTCGACCGATCTCAACTGAGACAAAAAAGTGTCAGTCGGTCAGCCGCTAAGTTTGTCGGTCGACCGGTCGGTCACCGACAAACGTGCACAATGTGCATGATCGGGTCGAAACTGGCACTTTTAAATGTGTATTTATGAAATCAATGTAAATGCGTATGTGCTAATGTTCCCTCGATACTTCCGTTATAGCATTGGCTCAACGGGTCAAATCCACAGGGACGGGAGGCGATAGAGGCATTAATAGTCTGTTCATGTTATATGTTAACAAGTTCTTGTTTGTTAAAGAATGAGAAAAAGAAGAAAGAAAAGAAAATCTAGAAGTGATAGATGAGGAGAAGGCGATGAAGAGGACGGTGTAAAAATAAAAGAGAAATGGTTTTGAAAACTAAAAGAAGATGAAACGGAGATGAACTAAGAAGGTTGATGATAAAAAGGTTTTGGAAATTGATTTTAAGACAAAGTAAAAAAGACAAAGAAAAATTGTGAAAAAAAACTCATGGCTACTAACTACTAATTGCTCTACTAACCATGCTAACCTCTTAGTGATAGTTGTCTCACATGGATCCTTGGCCATTACCAATCCTTGGCTTCAACAGACGATACAAAGCATAGCCCATAAGATTGTTCTTCTACATTCAAATAACACATCCATACCACATAACAAGTTATAAGCTACTATTAGATCATCAAAACTGGTTAGAGGTGAGCATGAAATAAAGAAGACATTGCAAGTTAGTAAATTAGTGGGTTAGATGTTAGAAATGTTAGAATGTTAGAATCCATCATCTTGAGCCATCAATGGCTCTTGCAAGAGCAAGGCCTTATAAAGGCTATAAGATTCATATGGATTATAAAGTAAGTGGTTAGATGCTTAGTGGTTAGTAGTTAGATTGCCATGAGAAGAAGAAATTAGCCAAGCATCATGTAGAAGATGGAGAAGATTATAATGGAGAAGAAAGGAGACACTTTTACAAAGATGGTCACCGTCTATTACATCATCTCTCTCCTTCTCTCTCTGAATCTCTCTGCCCTAATACATAATCTATAAAAGAAATGAAAATATAAAAGAAAAGAAGAAGAACACCTACACTACCCTACACTAAAAGATAGAAAACCTAACTTAATTCTAAATCTGCTTTCATTTCGGGCCTCTGCAGGGGTTTTTATACGTAAAAGAGGTTTCTAGAAGACGAGACGAGGCCACGCATCGAAGATCGACACATGGCCCCACCACATTGCCGCAGAAACGCGGCATTTGCCGCGTTTCCGTGGCAAAACTAGGGACTTAGGTCCCTGGTTTTGCAAGGAACTTCTCCTGGCTTCGAGGACCTTCATGGTATATTTAGATTTTAGTATTTTCGCCTGGATATTCGTCTGACGTGCGCAAGGGTCTAGGTTCAATGCATCTTCTAAAAGCTCCCTTACTTGGCCTTCAAGAAATTCGGATTTAATTACCAAAAATAGGTTTAATTAAGCTTTTATTATCCTTTTTCCCTCCTTGTCTTGATTATCTGCAAGAGAGACCAAAACACGATTTAGACTGATATTTTATTCATGAATCAGTAGAAAAATGCGATGTTATAATGTAGAATTGTAGACTAATCACACCCCACACTTATCTTTTGCTCTTCCCGAGCAAAACAAGAAAACAAAAACTATACTACAAATGTTATTTACCACTTTCGCCGGTGACGCGATTGCACTGAGCACGTGCAACAAGTGGTTAAACCTCTAGGTTACCCCTAGAGGAGGAGTTTTGTCTCCTGAGGGTTTTCAGCGGATTGCACCCACAAAATCTATAAAGAAAGAAGACAAATGTTAGTATTTTTAAAACGCATTTTGAAAGAGAGACAAGTTTACGAAATATTTTTGCAAAAATATAAGCGATCTTAGATTATAAGTCCACCAAAAATTATTCTTCCTTAAACTTAGTTTATATGCAAGATCTTGTCCTCAATTAAGGTAAGAATTCAAATTGGGTTGAATATTTTATCCTTCATAAAACCTAGATAATATGCACTTTGTGATAGTGAAAATTTCTGGGATTTCAACTCCAACCATCAAGCCATTTATTTATATATATTTTCTTCTTTTTTTTTCTTTCCATAGTTTTCTTAGGCTTTCTAGTTCACCCGGGTAGTAAGCATTTAACCGATGACTCCCAGACCGAACGGTTCTTAGGCACCAGATGAGAAAACATTCCTCGGGTTTAAGGACTTGAGTAAACAAGGCCACAAAACTAAGAGGGATTATTTGTTCCATATTACCACCTTTAGGCGTGAATAATCATGCTTCTTGAGGCATAGTTATCCAGCTTAATAAGTAATTTTTTCTTCATATATATATATATTTCTTTTTATTTAATTTTACTTTATGGCATTTTAGGTCTTTGTTTCCATCTCAAAAATGTGAAAGTGTGAAGTGTATACTATCTAAGGAAAAAAATTCAAGATAAAATTATCTCCAATTTATCTTACTTAGCCTATAATTTTAAATAAGTCTATTATTTCGACTTGGTTTAAGATGTCAAAACTAAGATTTCCTTAATTTCTAAGATCATCTTAATTTTCTTAAAAAATAGATCAAAACATTGTCTCTTATTTCAAAAAGTTTTTAAAGGAAAGGGAAAAATCCTATACAAAGAAAAATTCTAAGAATATCATAAAAAAGTGTAAAAAAAAGAAAATCTAAAAACACTACGTTAGTAAACCCTCTCCCACACTTATCTCATGCATTGTCCTCAATGCATCGTGAATATATATATGCATGAAATAAATACAGAGGGAAGAAAAATTACCTCAAGGTGGTGGTTCCGGTGGCGGTCTGATTGGTCTACGAAATGCGGCCGAATCCAAAGAATGTGGTATCGGAGGAACCCACCCGAAATCTCTATAATACAACCCACTATAATGATGTATGCATTTATAATTTTTATTAAGAATTGTACCCCATCTAATTTCTAAATTTTAAAAATAATTTCGGAGTCATTATTATTAACACCCTTGTCCCAAAATGGAGTGTGAAAAGATGAAATGATTGGTTTGGACTCAAGAAGCACAGGAACGACTAATGACTCAAGAAATTGACTTAAGTTACGTGAAGGTCCTGGAGACGAGATTGGTTCAGGAAGTGGGTCCAAGTCAAGAATTTGAAATTCTAATCCACATTCATTTCCCAACAACGGAATGTGACTTTCTAAGATAGGTGATTCAAGTTCAAGGATAACAGGTATAGGAACCAACATTGACTCTAAAATGTTGCTCAAGTTGGGTAACAAAATAAGTGTCAATATTGATTCAGGAATTTGAACTGGACCATAAATTTGAGGAGCGAAGTCACATTCTTGTCTAAGTTCAATTTCTTTGAAAAAACTTGCCAATTTGTCAACGGGACTTTCAAAAGTATGAAATTGGTCAAGTTCAATTTGTTGATCATAAAAGATTGGTGATTCAATTTCACAATAAATTGGCACAGGATCCAATGTTGACTCAGAAAAAACCTGAAATCAGGTAAAAATACCTCAGCATTATTGATCAGGCAATGAAATTGAATTACCAAGTTCAGATTCAGGATCATATTCATGCTCAGGTTCAATTTCGGAAAAAGGATAACTGGCCAAAATGTCAATGGGATTTTCAAAATTTGAAGTTTGGTCAAGTTCAAATGGATGTACTGAAATTGAATCTTGGTTTCCAAAACAACATGATTCTTTGACTCTAACAAAATGGTTAATGACATCATGAATGGTCAAAGAATGAGAGAGGAGAGTTTTGACCATTATATCTATGTCATGATTATGAGCGATTTGAGCCTGAGTCATGGCTTCAAGCATTTTTCCATAGTCGATTGGCTCATCGTTTTGTTGTGATTGGGCTTGAAAAGATGATGATTTGTTTTGAAAATTATGGTGAAATCATGAGTCTATCAGATTTTGTGATTGTTGTTCAGACTCACGCATGCTCATTTTCAAGATTGATAGTTTTCTATTTTGAACTGGTATGACTGAGTATGAATTTTGGTTTTGAAAAAATTGTAAGTCAAACTTGTTTTGTTGGGACTCAAGCGAGGCGTCTATACTCTTTTCTAGGTCAGACTTTTCTTCAATGGGTGGTCTAGAAAAGGAGTATAGGAAGCGAAATTGGGGAATGAATATTGTGAAAATTATGGATAAGGTGTTTGAAAATTTAACTCGGGGAAGTTGAATTCCCATTGACTCTGTGAAGAGTGAAAATTATTTTGAAAATTATAATCATAAGATTGGGGGTATGGGTTACATTAATTCAGATAAGTCCAACCCGGTGTATTTGGTTGTTTCATATTGTAAAAAGTCGGGTTGAAATTATCCGAATCAAATAGGGTTGGTGTCAAATATGGATTCATGTTATGATTGAAAAAATTGTTGTTGTTGAATTCCAGTTCACAGACAATCACAAACAAAAAAGAAAAAGCAACCAACAAACAAAAAGAAAAGAAAAATTAAAATGAAGCCTAAACTATGGTTGACCTAGACCTAGACGACTCCTAACTGGTCGATTACCCGGGGGAGGTTGTTGTATGAATCCGACCACAAGCTAATCGGCCAGGTAGGGGCAAAATACGGTTGGAGGTATTCGTGCGTAAGCAACGGGCCTTAATTACACCAAACCACAGTATCTTCGAGGCTTAACATCTTAATCCCCAGCCTTAGACACTAATTTCACAAGAGTAAGATTCAAAACAAGTTTCACCCTCGGTCAATCTCTTAATGAGTCCGAGATGTCCCTAGGGGCCAGCGTCTATCAATTTTTATTAGGGCTTGGGTTGTGTGAGTGGGGAGGTGATTTTTGGGTTAAGGAAGGGTGATGAACTTCCCACCTTATCTTGTATGGGTTTTGCTCTTAATTTCAATTTGTACAAGTGTGCAATATAGAAAAGAATATAATACAAAGCGATAAATCACCTACATATTTGTCCTATGCTATATGTAATGCCATATATACACCTCAGTTTAGAACACAATAACATAACAAAATAAAGTATATAGTAATTGAATTGACACGTGCCTGAATGCAAATGTCTACACCATTTTAAAAGTGTCCAATTATCATATTTTAGTTCTTTAATTATTGCAGTGTGTAGGCAATCAAAGTAGGAAAGTAATATAGTACAGATCCACTAACTGTTACAACGAATTCAACCCAGCACAACAAGATACACAAATGCCACAAATTTACCGTAGAAGCGTGGCTAAAGTCGCGTTTGCATGGCTTTACTTTGGAATCTGTGTTCGTGCTTTCAAGAGCAGGGTGCTATAGTGTTAATGGTTGTTCTGCAATATTAAGTTCCTACAAACTTTGACCTGCACACAAAAACAGAGAAGAAAATATTAACAAAAACGTGAGTTTAAACCATTCCCATCCCCGGCAACGGCGTCAAAAAGTTGATTGGGGCGAAACCAGCACTTTTAAATGTGTATTTATGAAATCAATGTAAATGCGTATGTGCTAATGTTCCCTCGATACTTCCGTTATAGCTTTGGCTCAACAGGTCGATTCCATAGGGACGGGAGGCGATAGAAGCATTAACAGTCCGTTCACGTTATATGTTAACAAGTTCTTCTTTGTTAAAGAATGAGATAAAGAAGAAAGAAAAGAAAATCTAGAAGTGATAGATGAGGAGAAGGCGATGAAGATGACGGTGTAAAAATAAAAGAGAAATGATTTTGAAAACTAAAAGAAGATGAAACGGAGATGACTAAGAAGGTTGATGAAAAAAAGGTTTTGGAAATTGATTTTAAGACAAAGTAAAAAGACAAAGAAAAACTATGAAAGAAAACTCATGGCTACTAACTACTAATTGCTCCACTAAGCATGCTAACCTCTTAGTGATAGTTGCCTCACATGGATCCTTGACCATCACTAATCTGTGGCTTCAACAGACGATACAAAGTATGGCCCTTAAGATTGTTCTTCTATATTCAAACAATACATCCATACCATACAACAAGTTGAAGCTATTATTAGATCATCAAACCGATTAGAGGTGAGCATAAAATAAAGGAGACATTGCAAGTTAGAAAATTAGTGGGTTAGATCTTAGAAATATTAGCATATTAGAATCCATCATCATGAGCCATCAATGGCTCTTGTAAGAGTAAGGCCTTGTAGAGGCTATTATATTCATGAGGATTATCAAGTAAGTGGTTAGATGGTTAGTGGTTAGTAGTTAGATTGTCATGAGAAGAAGAAATTAGCCAGACATCATGTAAAAGATGGAGAAGATTATAATGGAGATGAAAGGAGACACCTTTACGTAGATTGTGACCATCTATTACATCAATCTCTCTCTTTCTCTCTCTGAATCTCTTTGCCCTAATACATGATCTATAAAAGAAATAAAAATACAAAAGAAAAGAAGAAGAACACCTATACTACCCTACACTAAAAGATAGAAAACCTAACCTAATTCTAAATCTGCTTTCATTTCAGGCCTCTGTAGGGGTTTTATAGTTAAAAGAGGTTTCTAGCCGCATTGTCTCAAAAATGTGGCATTTGCCTCGTTTCCGCGGCAAAACCAAGGACTTAGGTCCCTAGTTTTGGAGAGAAACTTCTCCTGGCTTCGAGGACCTTCCTGATATATTCGGATTCTGGTATTTTCTCTAGGATATTAGTCTGACGTGCGCAAGGGTCTAAGTTCAATGCATCTTCTAGAAGCTTCCTTGCTTGGCCTCCAAGAAATCTGGATTTAATTACCCGAAAATGGGTTTAATTAATCTCTTATTACCCATTTGCCCTCTTTTTCTTGATTATCTGCAAGAGAGACCAAAACACAGTTTAGATTGATATTTTATTAATGAATTAGCAGGGGAATGCGATGTTATAATGCAAAATTGTAGGCTAATCAGTGCACAAACTGGCAATGAGGCTCGGTCGACCGGCCGGTCGACCGACTTGACCTAGAAACTTGTTTTCTGGTATATTTTGAAACAAACTCATTTTTAAATATTTTATATTGGTTTGAAAAGAGATTTGGCAATACATAGGCTATGGGATATAAGATAGAAACGTGATATATAAATTTGAAAAACTATAGGACATGTATCAAACACCAAACTTTGTAGAATATCAAAACGGCAAAGCTAGATGTGAAAACTTATATTTTGAAAACTTGTATTATTGTGTGTGACTTTTTGAGCATCAATTCTACTTTTATACTTTAAAACATTCTATTTTTACATATATTCTATATGTCTTCAAGCAATTTCAAGAGGGCTTCTCCAAATATAAATCTTGATCGTCCAAACTCGAACCCATTTCTTGAGTGATCTTGAGACTAGAGTACCTTTCTTTTGAGGAAGAACGCACCAAAATGTCTTTTGAGCTTGAAATACTTAAAACACTTAAACTTGATTAGTACAGAATAGCTTCATGTGATTTGTAATCATCAAAATAAAACCGAAGAGTATACCCTTAGGCCAACAAAACTATGTGAAAATACACCTAGAGGGGGGGGGGTGAATAGGTGTATTAGCTATTCTAATGACAAATGATGCGGAATTAAAAACTAATTGCAACGCACTCTGTGAAACCAATGAGTGTAGCCGAATTTCTCGTGAAGGGCTCTGGACTATCTCCTCTAGATTCCTCTAAATTAGAGTTGAGGTGCTGTATGAAGTTCTCTTGGTTCAACACAAGTATGGGCACACAAACAATATCAAGCATGTAAGTGATATGAATAATATAAAATAATACAAGATATATAAGAGAGAGAGTTTAGAGATAGTGGATCAAACACAAACACCAAGATATGTTTCCAGGTTCAAACCACTGCTTTACGTCCCCGCCTTCACACGGAAGAATTTCCACTACGTCCACACATGACCTCCCACACAGGGAACCTCCACCGAGGAATTTGCAATTACAAACTTGGAGTATACAACTCCTCTCTCAACGTAGCTGTTGACACTCTAAAAAAGATAAGATTCCTAACTGGCCTGAACGATGTCTAACTTGTTGACATCTATAAAAGAAAAGTGGCAGACAAGCCGACGACCAGTTCTTTACCCATCTCAAAGGGACGAATCAGCAACTTGGACTCTACTGATTCAGTGAAGCAGACAGTAAGCCAAGATCGTCCTTAAAAGCCCGTGAGAAGGCCCAAGCAATTCCAGAGACACTAAGTTAGCTCAGCACTTAGTCTCGCACGAACCCACGAGATAAGTCTCGCATGAGAAACCAAAGTTGCTTAGCATCGCAGGAAACTCCTTCATAGCCTCGCTGCGAGTTAACTTACAGCTTCGCCTGGAAATGCTCAGTTAACTCCGCAGAAAGTTAGCTTCGCTCGAAGCTCCACGCAGCCGCGTAAAAGGTTGATTGGTAGCTACGCCACAAGTTTATGTAGCTTCGCTGAGAGCTTTCTTCTAGCTTCGCCAGAAGCTTCTCCCAGCTCTGCTATGAGCTCACAGCAATGACTCCACTGCGAGTCCTTCAGTCACTTCGACTAATCAAATCTCCAGATGAAATCAAATCTCCAGATGAGATCATGTTGATTGAAATCAAATTTGGCAGTTGCATGATATGATCTTTTGACTCTCCCAATCAGGTAAGAAGATCAGGGGAAATCTCTCAATTAACTAGAGAGGATCAAGGGAGTAACCCTCATTTAGCAGAGCAAATCAAGGAATTAGCGCTACATGCTATCTCTAGCTTCGCAGATGCTGATTCTAGCCTCGCGGCAAGGCTACTTTCCGGATACAAAAACAGATTAACACAATCTGTCTCTTCATTTTCAGGGCGATTATACCCCTGTTCTCCCTATAAATAGCCTACCAGAGGGACACAAGAGGGGAGAGGAGAGACGGGCAAGGATAGAGAAGAGATTAGAGATTACTCTCTCGCTTCCAAGGCTAAGATTAGGATCTTGAAAAGATTCAAGTCCAAGAGTCTTTGAAAAGCATAAGCTTCTTTGGTAGCTTCAAAGCTTAAACCAACAAGAGATCTACTTTCTCGCTTCTAAGAATTCAGAGAATTACTTCTCTAATCCTACAAGGATAAATTCAGGGTGCTAATACCCTAAAGATCTTCCTCCCTCTCAAGGAATTTTCGGAACCAGGTGAGAAGGACTCCCAAGCAGAGGCAGTTCGATCATCTGACCTATCGCATCATCAAAGGGATAAAGTGATCGCGCGCTGATCAGATTTCAACTGGCACATTTCTCCAGAAATCTCAGAGGAGATCTACCTGTAATTTTTCTTTTCAATTACTTGTAATTTAGCTCCTCGATCTCTTTTGTAAGTTTTTCCCTTTGTAAAATCAATGAAAAATAAGATGGCGACTCTGCTGGGGATTTCAGTCTTCTGGCGCAATAAGGAGACAGTGTCACAATGCGAAGGTCAGAATCCTGAGCCCGTTACTCTCGAAAACTTGGTCGTTCATTTTGACCAAGGAAAATTTGAGGAGCTGCTCTCTGGAGGTAGTCCAATGCTCCACGAACGAAAGCAAAGGAAGGTCTTGATGACTAATGTTTCGGAGCAGAAACCAGCCCTAGCCAGGTAAGTAACCGGACGAGCCTCCTCCCAACTACTCTCAGCCTCGCGCGAGGCCAGCCAAGTTCCCTGCGAACCTAAATCTCCTCTCCTAAAGTAGATGTGGAGGCCAAAATAGAAAGCTCCGTGTGAAGCATCAGGCGTAGTTACGCCACAGGCTCGCCTGTCACTTGAAGACAAAGGCAAAATGCCTGCCCACTTCGCCGAGGTCATTAGCCACGAGGATAGTACGGCAACTATGCCGTCGCCTAATTCAGGAGCAGTAACTCCTTGCGCCAACCTCGTTCCCACGAGAGAAGTTGCTGATGGCATGATAAGCACAGCGCCAGTACCTCAAGGTACGCGCAAAGTTCCCATCCGCAAGGCTGGAACTAAAGTACCTAGCAGTGTTAACCACCTTCGCGACAAGGTGGCAAATAAAGCGCCACAGTGTGCCTCGCTCCCCAGTTCCTCAAGCGCTAAGTTCGCTCTTCGCAGCGGAGCTAAGGGACCGTCCCTAGGTGCTGATAGCGGTGCTCATGCAGCTTCAGTGCCTAAGGATGCTCCCAAAGTTCTTAGCCGCGAAGATAGAGCTAAAGCACTATCTAGTGCCAATCACCTCTGCGGTGATTAGAAGAACGAGGCATCATCCTGTGTCTCGCTTCCAAAGCTTGCGAGCAAGAAGGTGGTGTCGAAATTACCTGAACACATAATTGCGCGATCTACCCGAGCTTCTGCATTGAGTCGCTTAAGTTTGACTGGGTCCGACTTGCGAGAGTTCTTAGCAAGCAAATGGAAGTCGGAATTACTCCAGACTTCTCTCTCTTGTTGTCAACAAGTGGGATTTAGTTGGTGACGGTCCACTCAGTCTATTGCTGGCTAAGACCAATCCCCGCCACTCTTCCAAACTGACAGTCAGTCATTGATTAACTATTGGTGCAAGCTCCTGTGAAGCATCGCAAATGGAGCGTATCGCGAGATATACCAGATCTGCCCTTTGCATCCGTCAATATGATCGGAAGGGGACGGGAACCGCATAGGGCAGACGAGCTCCGCGTAGTGCTAATTCTCCTCCCTTCAATTCTCTAGATCCGGACTATAGCCCAGGCTTAGGCCAAGTCTTGGTGCACAAAGAAGGTGTCTTCTGAAACACCAGATCTAGGGTCGCAATACCCTACAGTTATGAGCAGCCATCCCCCTCAACTACAGTAACCTCACTAGAGCCAATGTGAGGATTATTCCAATGGTCTGATGAGGAGGACAAAGACAGTGGGTATGCCTCTTCGGCAACAGTCAGCTCGATACGAACAGATAAAGTGTCGACGCATATGGCTGATAACGGTAATGATGACTTCCGTTGACGGTTGGAAGCTCAAGAGCAAACCTCCAAGGCTCAGCAAGAAGCCTTAGACAACATTTAATAGATGCTCGCCCAACTCCTTACTAACCGGAGTAACAATGATATCGGGAGTAATCATAATGAGGAAGAACATCATAACAATGAACAACCCAAGACTGAGAAGTCAAAGAAAAGTTCTTCTATGGATGCTGAAGTTCTTAAAGGCATCCAAGCTCATATTGCATCCCTAGCCCAGAGGGATGAACTAAAGAAAGTAGGAGCAGTCTGTCCTTACCCCTTGGAATGGGATTCAGTACCATACCTGCTAAAGTTTAAGCCACCAACATTACATACGTATGATGGTAAGAGCTCGCCAAACCAGCATATCTACTACTTCCGTCTCAGATCGGTAGTGTTATAGATAACGATGCTATTATGGCCAGACTGTTCATCAGCACCCTGAAGGGGGTAGCATTCGACTGGTTCTGAAGCCTTCCTCCAGGATCTATCAATTCTTGGATCGACTTAGATACTTGATTTCTTTCTCATTTTTACGAGGATGACACTGAGGTAACCATGGACAAATTCCTCTCTACCGTGTAGAAGAACGGCGAATCTGTCCATGACTACATTGAGCGGTCAGAAACTTGTCTCTAATGTACCCAGCAGGGATGCCATTATCCATGCTCTTACAGACATGCAGGCATAACTTCCTGGACCAAGTGGAGATTCATATGGGGGCTATTAAAGCCCATACCTGGAAGGAACTAGTCGAGCAAGCTGAGATAGCCGAAAAGTCAGCTAAGAAGTTCGAACCATCTACCCCTAAAGGCAAATGGGGTATGAATAATAAGGGGCGCGATGACATGGCGCAGTCCTCCCAAGCCAAAGGGAAAGAGACTATGTCTGTTGAATTGTCAGGGGACATTCATTCAAAGGCGAAGAAGAGCGGCTTCAATAATCAAGAGTCTAAGTTTCCTCCGAAACAGTACTCCTTCAAAGACGAGCAGGTGGTCGTAATATTCCATTTACTCCAAAAAGAGAATAAATTGAAGCTGCCGGATGCTCGGCGCCCTAATGAAGTGGGACGCACGAACGATCCCAACTATTACCTCTTTCATAGGATGGTTCATGATTGGTCGCTAATGTTGCATATTTAGTATCATATTTCCATACTTATTATAGAATAAAATCTGCATTGTCCTAATTAAATACTTAATTTATTTGCAGGCCCATTCCTTAAGGAGATGAAGAGAAATGAGCCCAAAAGCCCACCAAAATTCTGAATTAAATCAGAATTAATTCGAGCTCACTGAATCAGGGTAAATCAAGAGGTTGAAAATCGGTTGAGAAGAATCTCTCAGAATCGATCGGTTAAAGCCAAAAATCAAAGGCCATTTCCTCACAATCCTGGACTCAAATGAGAAAACCAACTGAAGATAAAGCAGAACGTGAAACCGGGGAGACCCACCAACAGGGTGTGGCCACCTGGCCACACCCTGGCCGCGGAAACGCAGCCAAAGCCGCATTTTGCGGCTTGGTTGTGGAGTTAGGGCGAGCGTTTGCTCCCCCGATTTCCCCGGGATCCTGTAGGTTGGGTTTTTGCCTATAAAAAGCCAGTATTTTCACTGAAAATGGGACGACCATGCAGAGATAGGATTTAGCCTAGTTTTCTTTTCTTGTAGTTTAAGGTTTTCTTTTCTTTTATGTAATTTGTATGTAAGCTTAGGTTAGATGAAGATTCATGTAAGTAAGAGAGAGAGGCTTATGTTGAGAGTGACACCGATGTACCCTCCTCCTTTCTTTCATTGTTTCTACAAGCAATAAAGGTAAACATTTGTTTATGTTCGTATTTTCTTTTGTTTTCTTCTTCCTCTTTCTACTTTACCTCTTTTGTTTTTGATGAGCTTGCAAGTGAATCCAGAAGTATAAGTATACAAAAGCCTTTGTGAGTGCCAACGATACTTCATGAAGACGTTCTCCTCCTCAAGATCCGTATCACTTCATTCTTGCAAGGCTTGATGATATAATGCGAACAGGGACTGAGCTCGATCTTATGACCTATGCGTTGAACGCCTCCAAAGTAAGGTAGAACATGCAAGGGTTCCAGGTAAGTCATCAACCAAACTAGGTGAGTACTTCTT
This sequence comes from Agave tequilana, assembly GCA_038442645.1. Lineage (NCBI taxonomy): Eukaryota > Viridiplantae > Streptophyta > Magnoliopsida > Asparagales > Asparagaceae > Agave > Agave tequilana. The sequence goes on from JAVJIF010005333.1 coordinate 101,523, forward strand.
TCATCTTCTTTCTTTTCTTTTATTTCTGTAAATTAAATCACCAACACCATATCTTCCAAATCACTTCTTTCCCAACTCATTTGTACATAGTCATTTTTTTCCCATTTCTTTGTAAATAGTCACTCTCCATTCTTTTCACTTTCTCATTCTGCCATTTTTCTCTCTAACCTTAACATAACTCGTTTTCATTTTCATTTCTTAAAAACAAAGAAGAACTTTCGTTTGTCTTCATAAAGATTTCAATAAAGAACCATGAATGCTTCTATCGCAAACCCTCCTTGTGGATCACGACCCGCATAGCCACTTGCTATAGCGGTAAGAATTGAGCACTTGCACATTTTTATTAAAAGTTCTGAAATTTCGTATTTTGTGTGCAGGTTTAGCTTCAATCAAATTTTTGGCGCCATTGCCAGGGAGGGTAACGTTTTTATTGAAATCTGATTTTTGTTGAAAATTTTTTAGAACTAAAACGAACTTTTTTCTCTGTTGCAGGTTATTGGGCAAGCAAAGCAGGAAAATAAGATTGCAGTAACAATAAGTGGTCTTGGGCCTCTGCTCTAGAAAGCAGAGACCAAGTGCCCTCTGATTTGCCGCGTTTTCGCGGCCAAAGCCGCGGATACGCGGCAAAAAGGAGTTGACTACTAACGTTGTTTTTTGCAGGGCTGCTTGACTTGCAAAATTCTAGTTTTCTGCAATTTGTTTTCTTATATGCCATCACCAAAAGCCTGCTAATAAACCAACAGTAAAATACTTGTTGAAAAAGATAAAAAATTGATTAGACGTTTGCATTTTTAGGCACGTGTCTTTTCAATTCATTTATTTTTACTGTTGAAGAGTGCTGGAGCAAGGTACGTTCGCATTGCATCTAGAATAGGACTCATCTCTTAGTTGATTTACATAGCTTTGAGTGAATCTTATTTATATATCTTGTACACTTGCACAAACTGATCTTAAGGGCAGCACCCATTAACAAGATAAGGTGGGGATTTAATCACCCTTCCTTGGCCCAAAAATCAGATTCCAAGCACTCACTAACCCAAGCCTAACTAAAAATGAGTAGACGTTGGCCCTAGGGACATCTCGGACTCAATTAGGAGATTATCCTAAGGGGGAAAGGTGTTGGAATTTGACTCCTGCCAAATTAGTGTCTAGGAAAGGGATTAAGGGCCGAAAGCCCGAAGGTTGGTGGTATTTAATTAAGGAACGTCTTTGACGGAAAAACTCCCACCAATCTTGCCCTGACCTGGCTGATTAGCTTGTCGTCAAAGTCTACATTAGACCTCCCGTGGATAGTCTAATCAGTTAGGAGTCGTCTAGGTCATAGGTCTACCTTAACTTAGTTAGAATTTTTTTCTTTTTTGTTTGTTTATTTGTTTGTTTTTCTTTCTTTTTGTTTGTATTCTATTGTGTGATATGGCTTATAATAATAATTTTTTCAACTTCAATAATAATTCATATTACACACCGACTTCATTTTTGAATATTACCAACCCGGCATATCATAACTTTAACCAACCTAGTGTGTCGGATTGGTCTTATCCGAATCAATATAACCCATGTCCCCAATCTTATAACCATAATTTCCATTATAATTTCAACTCTTTACGGAGTTAGTGGGGATTCACCTCCCCCGAGTCCAATTTTCAACCAATTTGTCCCCCTTATCCACCTAGTTCACAATATTCCCAAGAATCATACTCAGTTCCACCAGTACAAAATAGAAAACTATCAATTTTGAAAATGAGTATGCGTGAGTCCAAACAAAAATCCCAAAATCTGATGGACTCACAATTTCACCACCAATTCCAAGACAACACTTCATCTTTTCATCAAAACAATGAACCTATCAATTATGAAAAGATGCTTGAAGCCATGACTCATGCTCAAAACGCTCGTAATCGTGACATAGATATGATGGTCCAATCTCTACGTTCTCACCGTTTGACCAGTTCTGATGTCACTAACCATTCTATTAGAGCCGAAGAGTCATGTAGTTTTGGAAATCAAGGTTCCATTTCAGAACAGTCATTTGAACTTGCCAAACTCCAAATAATATTGATAGTTTGGCAAGTTATCCCTTGCCTGAAATCGAACTTGAAAATGAATATGATCATGAATTTCAACTTAGTGATTCAATTTGCTTCCTGATTCAATAATGACTCCGGTGTCCTCACCTGATTTCAATCTTTTTCTTGAGTCAACATTGAATCATGTGCCAATTCATAATGAAATTGAATCACCCATCTTTGAGGATCATATTGAACTTGACCAATTTTACACTTTTGAAAATCCTATTGACAAATTAGCAAGTTCTCATTTTTTGATATTGAACTCAATGAAATATGTGACCTAGATTCTCAAATCTGTGATCCAGTTTAACTTTTTGAATCAATATTGACTCCTGTTTTGTTACCAAACTTGAGTAATATTTAGAGTCAGTTTTGATTCCCCACCTATCATTCTTGAACTTGAATCACCAATGTTAAGTCACATTCCATTGTTGGAAAATAAATGTGGACTCGAGTTTCAACTTCTTTACTTGGACCCACTTCTTGAACCAACTCGACTCCTGAACCTTTACTTGACTTAAGTCATCTTCCTGAGTCGGTATTAATTCCTATACTTCCTGAGTCCAAGTCAATCATTATATCATTTCATACTCCATTTTGGGACAAGGTGGTTGACAAATTTGACTCCGAAATTAATTATGGAATTTGGAAATTAGATGGGGTCAAATATTTAATAAAAATCATTCATGGATACATCATTCTAATGGGTTATATTAAAGAAATTTCTGGTGAGTTCCTCCGAACCCCACGAAAAGTTGATTGGGCCGCATTTCGTGGACCAATCAGACCACCACCGGAACCACCACCTTAAGGTAACATTTTCCTTCCCTTTAATCTTTTTCATGCATCTATGCATTAATTCATACATTGAGGACAATGCATGAGATAGGTGTGGGGGAGGGTCTAACATAACTTAGTTTTTCTTTTTTAAAAAAAACAAAAAAATATTAACATTTTCTTTACTTTTAAAAACTTTTTGAAAATAGAAACAATACTTTGACATAATTTTTGTAAGAAATTAAGTCAATTTTAAGGAATAGGAAAATCAAAATTAGGATTTCTTATACTTGGTCAAAATAAGATTATTTGTTTGATTTTTAGGGTTAGGAAGAAAATTTGTCAAAGTAATTTAGTCTTGATCTTTACCTTAATGAAATAGGCACACTTCATACACTTACACACTTAGGGTTCAAAAATAAAGATTCTTATTGAAAATCACCTAGAGGGGGGGTGAATAGGTGATAATGCTAATCAATGCACAAATTAAAAATTATGGAGCAACAATCTCACAAAGCAAGTGAATATAGCAATGACAATCAAGAGCAAGTAGTAAAAGTAATGAAAGTAGAGCAAGAAGAAGGAAAAGTAAACCAAACGCAAACACCAAGATTTGTTATCGAGGTTCGAGCACCCAGCTCTACTTCCCCGCCTTCCCCAGAAGGATTCCAACCACTTCCACTATCACAAAGATGTCACAAATACACCGGAGTACCCAACTCCACAATCTCAAGTACAAGCAATCTCTGAGTAGTCAAAAGACCACAAACTCTCTCTTGCAAATTCTCTTCCCTTACAAAGGTCCTTAGAGAAATAATGGGTAGGAATGAAGCTCTTGTGTGTAAGGAGAAAAGAAAATGAAATCAGAGAATTCTTGAAAACACTTCAGAAAGTGAGAGAGAATTTCAGCACAAACACCAAGAAACCAAATCTTTTGAATGCCTTAAACTTTTGAAAATTTTTTGATAATTTTTCTTGTAATAATTAGTAATCCAATCTCTCCCCAAACACCCCTATTTATAGGAGAGGGTTAGGGTTAGAAGATAAAACATTTTAAGGCTAAACAGAAAGTATTAAAACAAAACATGTCACTTAAACACACTTAAGTGAGAAAAGGACAAAATAAATCTGCTCAGAAAACTAGCCGTTACTGTTCAAACGGCTAGTCCGGTCGACCGGCCCGATCGACCGTTAGTATAAAGAAAATGACCGTTGCAGGCCACGGTCGACCGGCCCGGTCGATCGAAACAAACAGAGAGCTCTGCTCTCAGACCGGTCGACCGGGACGGTCGACCGTCCAAAGACTGCCAAACGTGCACAGAGTTGTGCACGTCGGTCGACCGACCCGGTCGACTGACTTCTAGCCAAGTCGACTAGTCAGAAGACTTAGTCGACTGGATGAAGTCTGGAATGGACAGAAAAATGGTTTTAAAAATATTTTGAAAAATCTTTTAACACTCATAAAAATCACCAAAAATAGTTTTATCATTTGCATTGATATATAAACATGTGGTAAAAAGTTTAGCTCAAATATCAATCAATATGAACTATTTTTGACTCTCATCATTTTTACCAAAAACCAAGAACTGTATTTTCTAAAACTTGAATTTTGACCAGAAAATACGTTTTGTCCAAAACTTCTTCCAAATACAAAAACATGATGTTTAAACATTTGAAGCATAATCCTATATTCATGAAACATATGTACATCAAAGTTTTTGTCATAAATTCCAATGCCAAAATAAGGTTTGATAAAACACAAAACTTAAAACACATGAGTATGTATATCAAACTATTTATGTTAGGAAACAAGATATGTGCAAAAACGTGTGTGATAGAGCTTCAAACCTATTCACTATTCTTTAACAAAAATCTAAATTAAAAACAAATCTAATAGATTATCTTGAGCAATCTTGAAGTCTTGAGCCATGCGATGCTTTGCTAGAGCCTTCTCTTCTATGTTCCTTTCTTGATGTGCAAAAAGCCTTCTATGCTTCATGAACCTAGAAATTCTTGCAATAGCTAAGCAATGGCCTTCAATATGGTACTAACCTGAAACTCATCTAAACAAACTAATTAGTACCAAATAGCACCTATTTGTTTTGTTATAATCAAAACTCTAAACAATTGGAGAGTGTAACCTTTTGGGCCAACAATCTCCCCCTTTTTGATGATGATAAAACAAATAGGCTATAAACAAAAGTATAGGGGAGGAGAAAGCTCCCCCTCAAATTTTGCTATATTATACAAAGAAAAATCATGTAAATTGTAATTTGCAAGTAAACCTCATGAATCCAAAAACCAAAAATACTTGCAAAACACTTAAACTCAAATTATAAGAATTCATGAAAACACATCAAAATCAAAACATATATAAACTCATATGGAACCAAAACCATATGAGCCCATATTTCCATACATAAACTCATTCTCCCCTTTTTGTCATACATCAAAAAGGGTTAAGAAAATATTTTATTCAATAACACAAACATTAAGTTCACCACAAATGAATGAAAATCTAGCAAAATCATGTGGTTTAGTGAAAATATCGGCAAGTTGCAAATCCGTAGAAACATAATCAATATCTATATCTCCTTTCTCAAAATGATCTCTAAGAAAGTGATATCTAATCTCAATGTGCTTGGTCTTACTATGTTGATTTGCATTCTTTGTCATATGTATAGTACTAGTATTATCACAAAATATTTTTATATGGTTATAATGCAAATCATAATCAAGGAGAGTATGTTTCATCCAAAGGACTTGTGCACAACAAGCCCCCGCGGCAACATACTCCGCCTCGACAGTTGAGAGAGCTACGGAATTTTGTTTCCTAGAGGACCATGAAACAAGACAATTACCAAGAAATTGACATGTCCCACTAGTACTCTTTCTATCTACTCTACAACCCGCATAGTCGGCATCCGAATAACTCGTCATTGAGAAATCTCCGGTTTTCGGATACCATAGACCCATTCCAATCGTTCTCTTAATATAACGAATAATGCGTTTTACCGCAATAAGATGGGACTCTTTGGGACACGATTGAAATCTAGCACAAAGACACACACTAAACATGATGTCCGGCCTACTTGCCGTTAAATACAAAGACTACCTATCATGCTTCTATACAATTTAATATCAACATTTTTACCTTGGTCATCCTTATCAAGCTTGGTGGTAGTTGCCATGGGAGTGTTGCAAACCTTTGAGTCTTCAAGTCCAAACTTCTTTACGAGTTCCTTTGCGTATTTGGCTTGACATATGAAGTTCCCATCTTGCAATTGCTTGATTTGGAGTCCAAGAAAGAAATTAAGCTCACCCATTGAAGACATTTCACATTGCATAACCTTTTCAAATTCCTTGCATAAAAACTCATTAGTAGAACCAAAAATTATATCATCAACATAAATTTGCACAATTAAGATATCATTATCAACATGCTTAGTGAATAGTGTTGTATCTACTTTGCCTTTAATAAAATCATTTGAAATGAGAAAACTAGAAAGCCTTTCATACCAAGCTCTTGGAGCTTGTTTCAATCCATACAAAGCTTTATCAAGTTTAAAAACAAATCGGGATGAACATGATCAACAAAACCGGGAGGTTGAGCAACATAAACTTCTTCATTTATAAAACCATTCAAAAATGCACTTTTCACATCCATTTGAAAAAGTTTAAAATTTTTGAAAGATGCAAAAGCTAGTGTCATCCGTATGGCTTCAAGCCGTGCTACGGGTGCAAAGGTCTCCTCAAAGTCAATTCCCTCAACTTGAGTGTAACCTTGGGCCACTAACCTAGCCTTATTCCTAATCACATTTCCGGACTCATCCATCTTGTTTCTAAAGATCCAATTAGTACCAATTATTGGTCTATCGTGGGGCCTAGGAACAAGGTGCCAAACTTGGTTGCGCTCAAATTGATTGAGTTCCTCTTGCATGGCTAGCAACCAATATGAGTCCGCCTCGGCTTCGAGGATGCTTTTGGGTTCAAAATGAGAAAGGAAAGCAAAATTACCACATAGGTCATGGAGTTTGGAGCGAGTTGTTACCCCTTTAGATGCATCACCTAAGATGAGCTTCTTGGGATGATTTGTGGCATATCTCCAAGCTTTAGGAAGCGGTTGTGAGCTTTCCTCTTTATCCTCTTGAACGTCACCAATTGGTTCTTGCTTATCATCTTGAGCGGGTGAGTCCTTCAAGGATAGTCTCTCCATGTCTTCACCTAATGGTTCAATCTCTACAACATTCTCAACAAACACATTAGATTCTTCAAATTTAACATGCATGGATTCTTCGATGGTAAGTGAAGATCTATTGAATACTCTATAAGCTTTATTAGTTGTAGAATATCCAACAAAGATTGCTTCATAAGCCTTAGCATCAAATTTACCCAAGTTATCTTTAGTGTTCAAACAAAACACTTGCATCCAAAAACTTTGAAATATGAAACATTAGGTTTTCTAGAATGATACATTTCAAAAGATGTTTTGGAAGAATTTTTACATAAATAAATACGGTTTGATATATAGCATGCGGTGTTTACGGCCTCGGCCCATAGATAATGAGGAAGGTCATACTCACTTATCATTGTCCTAGCTATCTCTTGAAGTGTTCTATTTTTCCTTTCTACAACTCCATTTTGTTGTGGAGTTCTAGGACAAGACATTTCATGCTTAATTCCCTTTTCATCACAATAAGTCATGAAGAGTTGGTTAACAAACTCACCACCTCTATCACTCCTTATTTTCAAAATTGGAAAACCTTTTTTTTTTCAACCTTTTTCGAAAAATTTTGAAATGAGAGAAAGTTTGATCTTTGTGTTCCAAGAAGAAAACCCAAGTGAAACGGGAAAAATCATCAACTAAAACAAATGCAAATCTACTACCATTTAAGCTCTTAGTTTTAGTAGGTCAAAAAAGATCCATATGAATTAATTCTAAAGGCCTAGTTGACATGATATCCTTGATTGGTTTGAAGGAAGACTTGGTTTGTTTCCCAAGCTGGCACGCACCACAAATGCGGTCTTTCTCAAACTTCAAGTAAGGTATACCCTTCACTAAATCCTTAGAATTAATCCTAGAAAGATGGTCAAAAGATGCATGTCCTAATCTTCTATGCCAAAGCCAAGAATTTTCATCAAAAGCATTTAAGCATTTAGTAGAACATTCCACATTAAGCATGTAAATAATATAAACATTATCATCACGAAAACCGGTAAGAATACAATCATTGGATTTAATATCAAAAATCTTGCAAGAAGTATCATCAAAAACAACTTTAAGTCCACGGTCACAAAATTGACTAATACTAAGGAAATTATGTTTCAAACCATCAACAAGTACAACATTTTCTATAGTAGGAGATGAACCAATTTGAATGTTACCTATACCGATGATAGTGCCTTTGGAGTCATCCCCGAAGGTGACGGAGCCACCTTCCTCGTACCATGATAGGGTTGTAAAGTTATTGATGTCCCACGTCATGTGTCTTGAACAACCACTATCAAGGTACCACCGCTCCCTACGTCTTGGAGCCTTGGTGTGTACCTACATCAAATAATTTAGGACTTAATTTTGGTACCCACATTTTCTTGGGTCCTAAAGAGTTAGTCGCATTAACCCAAACAAGATTATTTGACCTATTTACTTGGTCATAACAAAATTTAGCTAAATGTCCATTTTTACCACAATATGTGCATCTATATACTCTACCATATTTAAAAGCATAGTGAGTGTGTGATTTGTGAGCATGAGAGTTGTGAGCATGAAAAGATTTAGCATGAGAAGTGTTATGTGTAGCATGAGTAGACTTAGCATGTGAATCTTTAGTGTGCTTTTTAGAAAATTTTTCCTCAAGTTTCTTAGTGTTAAAGGCACATTCTTTCAAAACTTTTTCAAAATCAACCATTTTAGTTTTTAAGGAAGAAATTTCTTTTTCATCAACAATAGGAGATTTTCCTTTACATGAAACCTTGTAAGCATTAAACTCATTTTGAATAGAAATAAGATTAGAAGAAATATCATCCTTTTCTTTAGAAACCATAGCAAGTTGATTTTTGAGAAATGCAACTTCTTTTTGCAATTTATAACATTCAATCTTCTTATTATCATAAGTTTCGGAAAGTTCAACAAAGGCATGAGCTAGAACTTCCTTACTTAATTCATCATCTTCATCATCAAGAGGTTGAGGGGTTACCTTTGGAGTGTTTGCCATGAAACACATATTCGCCACATCTGCCTCTTCCTCGGACTCGCTTTCCGAATCCCAAGTTGCCCTGTACGCTTTCTTTTCTTCCGATTTCTTTGGCTTGAAGGAGGAGGCCATCTTCTTCTTGAACTCCGGCAATCCGCCATGATGTGTCCGGGCTTTCGGCAATTGTAGCATATGATTTTCCTCTCCTCTTTGCCTTCGAATTTCCTTCGGAAGTTTAGCTTTTCTCCAGTACATTTTCTTCACATTGCGAACAAGTAGTGATAGCTCCTCATCTTCTTCATCGTCCTCAAGAGTGGATGAAGATTTGAATGCCATGGACTTCTTCTTTGGTGGAGCGGCCTCTTCTCTTGCTTTCTTTTCCATCTCATGGGTCTTTAGGTTCCCAATGAGACTAATGAGGTCCATCTCATCCTTGTCGTTCAATTCTTTTAGGGTGGTAGCCTTGATCTCCCATGATGTAGGAAGAGCCCGAATCACTTTCCGCACCTTTTGATCATTGAAAATCTCATCACCTAAAGAAGAAAGACATTGGTGATTTTAGTAAATCGAGTAATCATACAATCTATAGATTCATCATCAATCATTTTAAAAGACTCATATTGGGACCTCAAGAGATCTATCTTAGCTCTCTTGACTTGTGAAGTCCCTTCGTGTGTGACCAATAAGTGTTGCCAAATCTCATAGGCGGATTGGCAATGAATTACCCGTGTAAGGTCATCCTCATTCAAGGCGGTTAAGAGGGAATTTTGGGCCTTGGAGTTAGCCTCATATTCTCTAAAGTTGAAGTCGGTCCATGTGCTCTCATCACTATCGGGTGCAACATAGGGTTTGGTCAAAGATTTGCCACTAAGCTACCTAAGGATTGCAAAAAGATAGTCATCCTAACCTTCCAAATAGGGAAGTTGAGTCCATCAAAATTAGGAGGCGTTTTGATGTTATCGGCCATGTTTACTAGTGATGACAAATGGAATGCAAATGTTGATTAGCAAATTTTAAGGATCTCTCTATGGATGTTAAGCCAAAACCTAGAGTCCAAGCTCTGATACCAATTGAAAATCACCTAGAGGGGGGTGAATAGGTGATAATGCTAATCAATGCACAAATTAAAAATTATGGAGCAACAATCTCACAAAGCAAGTGAATATAGCAATGACAATCAAGAGCAAGTAGTAAAAGTAATGAAAGTAGAGCAAGAAGAAGGAAAAGTAAACCAAACGCAAACACCAAGATTTGTTATCGAGGTTCGAGCACCCAGCTCTACTTCCCCGCCTTCCCCAGAAGGATTCTAACCACTTCCACTATCACAAAGATGTCACAAATACATCGGAGTACCCAACTCCACAATCTTAAGTACAAGCAATCTCTGAGTAGTCAAAAGACCACAAACTCTCTCTTGCAAAATTCTCTTCTCTTACAAAGGTCCTTAGAGAAATAATAGGTAGGAATGAAGCTCTTGTGTGTAAGGAGAAAAGAAAATGAAATCAGAGAATTCTTGAAAACACTTCAGAAAGTGAGAGAGAATTTCAGCACAAACACCAAGAAACCAAATCTTTTGAATGCCTTAAACTTTTGGAAATTTTTGAGAATTTTTCTTGTAATAATTAGTAATCCAATCTCTCCCCAAACACCCCTATTTATAGGAGTGGGCTAGGGTTAGAAGATAAAACATTTTTAAGGCTAAACAGAAAGTATTAAAACCAAAACATGTCACTTAAACACACTTAAGTGAGAAAAGGACAAAAATAAATCTGCTCAGAAAACTAGCCGTTACTGTTCAAACGGCTAGTCTGGTCGACCGGCCCGGTCGACCGCTAGTATAAAGAAAATGACCGTTGCAGGCCACGGTTGACCGGCCGGTCGACCGAAACAAACAGAGAGCTCTGCTCTCAGACCGGTCGACCGGGATGGTCGACCGTCCAAAGACTGCCAAACGTGCACAGAGTTGTGCACGTCGGTCGACCGACCCGGTCGACCGACTTCTAGCCAAGTCGACTAGTCAGAAGACTTAGTCGACTGGATGAAGTCTGGAATGGACAGAAAAATGGTTTTAAAAATATTTTGAAAAATCTTTTAACACTCATAAAAATCACCAAAATAGTTTTATCATTTTGCATTGATATATAAACATGTGGTAAAAAGTTTAGCTCAAATATCAATCAATATGAACTATTTTTGACTCTCATCATTTTTACCAAAAACAAAGAACTGTATTTTCTAAAACTTGGATTTTGACCAGAAAATACGTTTTGTCCAAAACTTCTTCCAAATACAAAAACATGATATTTAAACATTTGAAGCATAATCCTATATTCATGAAACATATGTACATCAAAGTTTTTGTCATAAATTCCAATGCCAAAATAAGTTTTGATAAAACACAAAACTTAAAACACATGAGTATGTATATCAAACTATTTATGTTAGGAAACAAGATGTATGCAAAAACGTGTGTGATAGAGCTTCAAACCTATTCACTATTCTTTAACAAAAATCTAAATTAAAAACAAATCTAATAGATTATCTTGAGCAATCTTGAAGTCTTGAGCCATGCGATGCCTTGCTAGAGCCTTCTCTTCTATGTTCCTTCCTTGATGTGCAAAAAGCCTTCTATACTTCATGAACCTAGAAATTCTTGCAATAGCTAAGCAATGGCCTTCAAATATGGTACTAACCTGAAACTCATCTAAGCAAACTAATTAGTACCAAATAGCACCTATTTGTTTTGTTATCATCAAAACTCTAAACAATTGGAGAGTGTAACCTTTTGGGCCAACACTTATGCCTTATAAAAAAAAGAAAAAAAGAAAAGAAAAAAGAAATAAACAAATCTAATTATTGATTAGCTAGGTGTTTTGGCCTAAGCAAGCCTTAGTATTTATGCGAAAGATGATTAGATAAGTTTAAGAAAAAAAATATAAAATCCTCTGATTAAGCTGGGTATTTGTGCCTAATAAAGCATAAGTATTCACGCCTAAAAGTGGTTCATATAATAAAATCCTTAGTTTTGTGGCCTTGTTTGCCCGAGTCCTTAGCTCCTTGGGGTGTTTTCTCACCCGGTGCCCTAAGACCGTTTGGTTTGGGAGTCATCGATTAAAGGCTCATTACATGAGCAGATTAGAAAGTCTAATAGAACTAAGGAATAATACCACAAAAATATATATATATATAATAAATAAATAAGGCATAAGAGTTAGAGTTAATGAACCCTTAGTCAAAATTTTCACAATCACAAGGTGCATATGACTTAGGGTAAAGTAATAGACTAGATGAGAAGTACAATTTGACTCCTTACTTTGATTGATAAAAATTTTTGAATAGAGACTAAGTTTAGGAATGAAAAATTCAGTTTTCCTATAACTTATAGATTGCTTAAATCTTACAATTATATTTCAATTATTTTTCTCTTTCAAAATGCATTTCGAAATACTAACTCTTTGTTTCTCTTTCTTTATGGATTTTGTGGGTGCAATCCGCTGAAAACCCTCACGAGATAAAACTCATCCTCTAAGGGAAACCTAGAGGTTTAACGGCTTGTTGCACATGCTCAGTGCAATCGCGTGACCTGTGAAAGTGGTCTAATAATCCTTAGTATAGTTTAGTTGTTTTGCTCGAGGACGAGCAAAAGATAGGCATGGGGGTGTGATTGGTCGCTAATGTTGCATATTTAGTATCATATTTCTATACTTATTATAGAATAAAATCTGCATTGTCCTAATTAAATGCTTAATTTATTTGCAGGCCCATTCCTTAAAGAGATGAAGAGAAATGAGCCCAAAAGCCCACCAAAATTCTGAATTAAATCAGAATTAATTCGAGCTCACTGAATCAGGGCAAAATCAAGAGGTTGAAAACTGGTTGAGAAGAGTCCTCTCAGAATCGATCAGTTAAAGCCAAGAATCAAAGGCCATTTCGTCACAATCCTGGACTCAAACGAGAAAACCAACTGAAGATAAAAGCAGAACGTGAAACCGGGGAGACCCACCAACAGGGTGTGGCCACCTGGCCAAACCTTGGCCGCGGAAACGCGGCCAAAGTCGCGTTTTCGCGGCTTGGTTGTGGAGTTAGGGGGAGCGTTTGCTCCCCCGATCTCCCCGAGATCCTGTAAGTTGGGTTTTTGCCTATAAAAAGCCAGTATTTTCACTGAAAATGGGACGACCATGCAGAGATAGGATTTAGCCTAGTTTTCATTTCTTGTAGTTTAGGTTTTTCTTTTCTTTTTATGTAATTTGTATGTAAACTTAGGTTAGATGAAGATTCATGTAAGTAAGAGAGAGAGGCTTATGTTGAGAGTGACACCGATGTACCCTCCTCCTTTCTTCCATTGTTTCTGTAAGCAATAAAGGTAAACATTTGTTTATGTTCGTATTTTCTTTTGTTTTCTTCTTCCTCTTTCTACTTTACCTCTTTTGTTTTTGATGAGCTTGCAAGTGAATCCAGAAATATAAGTATACAAAAGCCTTTGTGAGTGCCAACGATACTTCATTAAGACGTTCTCCTCCTCAAGATCCGTATCACTTCATTCTTGCAAGGCTTGATGATATAATGCGAACAGGGACTGAGCTCGATCTTATGACCTATGCGTTGAACGCCTCCAAAGCAAGGTAGAACATGCAAGGGTTCCAGGTAAGTCATCAACCAAACTAGGTGAGTACTTCTTTCATCTTCTTTCTTTTCTTTTATTTCTGTAAATTAAATCACCAACACCATATCTTCCAAATCACTTCTTTCCCAACTCATTTGTACATAGTCATTTTTTTCCCATTTCTTTGTAAATAGTCATTCTCCATTCTTTTCCACTTTCTCATTCTATCATTTTTCTCTCTAACCTTAACATAACTCGTTTTCATTTTCATTTCTTAAAAACGAAGAAGAACTTTCAATTTGTCTTCATAAAGATTTCAATAAAGAACCGTGAATGCTTCTATCGCAAACCCTCCTTGTGGATCACGTCCCGCATAGCCACTTGCTATAGCGGTAAGAATTGAGCACTTGCACATTTTTATTAAAAGTTCTGAAATTTCGTATTTTGTGTGCAGGTTTAGCTTCAATCAGTTCATCATCCTATTGATAAGTGCTTTGTCCTCAAGGATAAAATTTAAGCTTTAGTTGACGCCAGAGTTCTGAATCTGAAATCAGAACAAAAGAAAGTCACTGCAAACATGGTGGCCCTCGAGTTTGGCAAAACCCTAAAAGTTACAGTACTTGATGGGCCTTCCCAATCCCAGAAGCATGGCTAGAAGTAAAGCATCTTTCAGCCAAAACTCAAGAGATTAAGGGTCTTGTTCTCTTGACATTGGAAATAGGGGAAATCATGTGGATACACCCAAACCTTGACCAAGACGAATAATGGGATTTGAAGAAATCCAAGCCAAAAGGCAAATCTTGCAATGTTATCTCTATCTTACCGGATGATGGCAATCTCATATCAGCTTCTCTTAGCAATTCTGAAGGGGAAAAGCATGCTTACACAGCGCATAATACTTGACCGCAGCCGACAAGTACTCGACCCTAAAAATCATACTTAAAATAGTATGATAAAGTTACTGATGAGACACAGCAACAGACGACGTCAGTACAAATACCCACACCGGCTCCGCTCCCGACAACAGGAAAAGAGAAGCATAAAGAAGTTCAGTTTGACCATTTCCTGAAGAAGCCTTCGGGCCCAGGGCTTAACATGCCTTTTCGCTTTGACATATTTGCCCAGCTGGCTAATATCCTAGCTCTATCACCATACACGAGCTCCTTCGTCTCTCAAAAGAGACAAGAGAAGCACTTAGGGATGCACTGGTTAACTCAGAATCATTTTTGACACATATGCCAGAAATCCCTAAGAGTGACACTCAGCCCTCTTGCTCTGAATGCCATCATGTACAATCAAAAGTACCTGCTATTACTTTCACAGCTAAGGATATGCTTTTCAAGGATAATAAGCACGATCGACCTTTGTACTACACCGGGTACATCGGTTCAACATGCATTGAAAGGGTACAGGTTGATCCAAGGTCTGCACTAAGCATTATACCTAAAAGGCTCTTCTACTTCCTTGGCATACCACTATATCGGATGTCTGCAGCCACTACAACAATATACAATTTTAATGCAGAGAGTAGTCATCCACTTGAAAAGATTCGACTCCGTTGCCGAATCGGGAGCCTGAAATTAGAGATGACGTGCTACGTTATTGAGGCTGTCACGTCATACAACTTGATTACTAGAGCGACCTTGGATCCACACTAATTAGATTATTCCCTCCACTCTGCACTAGTGCTTCAAATATGTCGAAGATAATGCAACAGTACGAACTGTCTTCACCGAGAAGCAACCATTCAAAGGGGTGAAAAACTACTTGACTAATGCTCTCCTATATCAGGAAGTCAGTGAAACATCAAAAGATTCATTGCCTGACAACGATGATAGTGGCAATGAAGCGGATTCAAAATCCGAAGGTGACACACCAACCACATTGGTCAGCGAACCAACTATAGCATGTTTCAATAATCCTTAATGTAATAGTCTTTATGAGGATAATGACGAGTTGGTAATTAATGACAATATTTCCTTTGATTATCCTGCGAGTGTCGAACTATTTGAATCTATTGCGAATAGTTCTCTACACATGCCCTTGCATAAATCAAGTACATCAAGTACGTCTGTGGAATGTATAGAAGGGTTCATTTTAGTGGTTCCTCTGTCAAAAAAGGGTCAATCACCAATAATATTCAATAAAACCCAACGGCAGAGGTCTACGGTCACAGATTCGAGTTCAGACTCAGAGATCCATAGTTTTTTCATTATGCACGATCAACACAGCATATGATGAGGAAATAAGATACAGCTTGCAGCGTGGGAATGGCCTGAATTTTGGATAAGGAAGACGTCATTTTCTGCGTAATTTCGTGCCAAAAGGAAAGCAGGCAAATTGCTATGATAAACACGCAGGGGGTTGGGATACGTAACACCTCCACCGCTTACAACGGTTCAATCCAAAGATAACAAACTGATCCCATCATGCTCTGCCTCTTCCTCCGAATGGGAGTCGGATGTCATTGTGGGGATGATGTTCGAGGAGCTCACCGTTAATATGACTTGAAGTAGCCAATTGGAGTCAGCAGAAGCCACTGATGTTGAACCATGGGCTCAGCAATTGGATTTCCAGTAGGAAAAGCGATTCGAGCAACGCGAACCACCTGTTGGCCCAAAGGCCCATCACTCTAGTTTTGATGATGATCAACTCATGTAGTTATAGTACTAATGATCGTGTGTTTAATTAGTCTCAGATTTATGATCAAGATCTTAGTTGGTGTTTAGCTTCAACAAAAGATTTAAAGTCAAATTTGGAGCTAGCACGGTTGGATTCAAGAGCCTATGCCTCAAGACCACATCAAGTACTCAAGAGGAGTCTAGCTCTTTGGATTAAGTTTGGACCTAGTCAAGAAGATGAGAAGACTTCAAGTGAAGACCTTCATGATCAAGACTTGTGTCTAGGTTTGTTTTTATAAGATTTTATTTTTAGACAAAATGTAAAGGATAGAATAGTTGGTGGATTGCTTAAGTATACCATATACACTCACACACAAGATTTGATGTGTTTTTATAAAAGAATTTTCATTTTGGAAAAGACTTTTCATTTTGACAAAATACCGTTTTGGTTTTTTGGAGTTTAATATATACATGTGTTTTAACCAAAACTATGTTCAGTGCTTATTGTCAAAAACATAGATATTTCATCATGTATGTGTAGTGGATCATATCCATACACTCTATGCTTTAAAAGTGTTTAAAATATCTTGTTTTCATATTTAGAGAAGTTTTGGAAAAACCAATTTGGAAAAATACGGTTTTTGTTTTTAGCCAAAATTTCTAAGTTACAAAAATAGTTCAAAATATTCGTAACATGTCTTGATTTTACTCAAACATATTTTTTTATCAAAGTATATTACTAAACCTATTTTTGTAGATTTTTCGTGAATTTATGGGATTTTATTTAAGATAAAAAGCCAAGTTTTAAATCCCTAAAAAGACCTCTCCTGGCTTCTGCCGGTCGACCGACCGGTCGACCGAGTTAGGAGTCGACCGATCGAGTCGGTCGACCGACGTGCACGCTAGTCTGGCTGGAGGGCCGGTCGACCGTGACGGTCGACCGGCCAAAGAGCTCTGCTCTCTGGAAAGGCCCCGGTCGACCGGACGGTCGATCGAACAGAGAGCCTGCTCTCTGTATCCAGGCCACGGTCGACCGGGCTGGTCGATCGAGGCTCCAACGGTCAGATTTCTGACTGTTGGCTGTCGACTAACAGCCGTCGGGGCTACTGATTTGGCCCCAACGGCTAGTTTTTGAGAAGCCTATTTAAAGGGGCTTCCTTGGGCTGTTTTAGCTAAGATTTTTGGAGAGTTTTAAAAATAGTTTTTCCTACTCTATTAAGAGGTTTTCTCGACTTATTTGAGAGAAAATATTTCCAATTAAAAGGGAAGTTTATCAAGAGTGTTTTCAAAGTGATTTCTTGTGTTTTTCTCCACACATTCCATCCTAGTTTTCTCACACAAATACTTGAGCTATCTATTGCCATATCTACCTATAGGGATTTTTGTTGTGAGAGGATTTTAGGTGATCAAAGTGTTGTGATCACCAAAGTTCAACTTTGTACTTTGAGGAGGCGAACGTGTGTGTTCGCATTGTTTCCGGTTCTAGTGGGAACTCGGTGTTTGAGGTGCGGCCTCGGCGAGTTAGTAGACTTGCAGTGTGTTCTTGTGGGAACAAGAGAGGGACTAGAGAGTCCGAAGAGCTTGTAGGTGTTGCGGCACCAAGTGATCCGGTGGGATCAATTTTAGTGGAAATCCTTCATAGTTTTGAAGGCGGGGACGTAGAGCAAGTGTGCTCAAACCTCAAAACAATTCTCCCGTGTTTGTGATTGCTCTCTCTATCTCATACTTGTCTATATATCTTGCATGCTAATATTATCTTTATCTTTATATGCTTGATATATTGTGTGCTTATAGTTATATGCTTGGGGATTGTTTGCTAACACTTGTATTCAACCAAGAGTGCCAACACGGTTCCTCAACTCTTATTTAGAGGAATCTTGAGGAGTTAGTCCAGAGTCCTTCACGGGGAATCCGGCTACACTTTTGTGTTATACTTGGTGTTCAGTTTAAGAAGTTTTAGTTTGCATCAATAAGTTTAATTCCATATTAATTGACTATTAGATTAGCTAGTCACCTATTCACCCCCCTCTAGGTGATCACAAGTGGTATTAGAGCTAAGTGCTCTTGATTTGGGTCTTACAACCTAGAGTTAAAGATCCTTATTTATAGCTAATCACAATATTTGTACACACACTATGGATTTCATGTCACGTCCCATTTTTGACATTCTTAACATCCAAACTTGGAGATGTCTATGTCTCTCAAAGGCCTAGGTATTCATGTTTATCTTGCTACCACTAAAGACTCATATGTTAATAATAGCAAGTATATTAAGGCTAACTCAAAAGCCATTCATGCTTTGAAGAGTACCCTAAACAATGATTATTTATGTAGGGTTGCTAACATTGACTCGGCTTTTGTAGTTTGAAACACCATCATCTCCCTTGGGGAAAATGAACAATATTATGCGGGGAGCGACTCGGATGTTGGAAGTGAAGCTTCCAATGTATGCTACACGGTCCAAGGGGATAACCCCCTTGAGGTAACTACCGAATCCGAGTTAGAAGAGGATGTTGATATATCCTATAATGAACTTGAATCATTTTGTCAACAACTCCTAGAAAAATATGAATTGTTTAAAAGGGATAATAAGAAAATGAAAAACAAATTTGATGCCATGTTAAATGAAGAAGATTCTTTGCAAGAAAAATTTGAAAATATTTCAAAAGAAAATGAATATTTGAAAAATGAAAATGTTTCCTTGCTTTCTAAAATGAATGATCTTTGTGAAGGAAACACTACTTTGAAAATAAAATTATTTTGGTGAAAAAATAAAAGGAAATTGCATTGCATGAAAATACTTCCTTGAAAAGAAAAATTGTAGAAAAAGAAAAGGAAAATATTTCTAAAAAGAATAAGAAAAATAATTCTCATTCTCGCCATGCTTTACATGCCATTATTAATCAAAATGAGATTAAATTTTTGAAAAATAGAATTGATTGTTTAAGCTCAACTTTGAGCAATTGTGCATTTAACCATAAAAAATTGGAATCCTTGTTTCAAAAGAAACAAGCTCCACATATTCATGCACATCACCCTCAACATGCATATGCACACTTTGCACGTCATGATCACACTCATACACATATGCATCCTAGAGTGTACAAGTATACACATTGTGGCAGCAAAGGCCATTTAGCAAAATTTTGTTATGATAAGATAAATGCTTTAAATTTTGCTAATAAGAATGTTTGGGTTCCTTACAATGCTAACCCTCAAGGACCCAAAAGAAAATGGGTACCAAAATCCCCACCTTTTGTATTTGATGTAGGTGCGGGTTCTCACAAAACATGAGAGGGATGGTGCCTTGGTGGTGGATGCACATGGATTTGATGGACATACATTTGATGCATCGCTATCAAGGAGGTTTGGTGGGACAACCACCATATTTTATAGAATTAGAGCATAGTTCTTTGGTTTGGTAACTATCTCTAAACTCCTATTTTATTTAAATGCTTTTATAATTAATGATTTTTAGCATGTTTTAGTGTTTGTTAAAATATTCATGTTTTATATTTATGCTTCATGTGGTAAATACTAGTTTAGATGTAGTTTTTGTCAAAACTTGGATATATATACCCTTACAAGTAGTGAGCAACATTTGATTCATATACGTTTGCACTTCATTGTTCATTTGTACTCACTATATGCACATGTATAGCTTAGTTTTGATGATTTCCTCATTTACACTTGTTTTGCCTATTTATATACTTTACTTTATGTATATGTAGTTTGTATTCAAATCTAATGAATATACATGTATGTCTCTTGAGTCTCTTGCTCTCATGCAAATCATATCATAGACTCTTTTTATATTTGGGATATGTATGCATATTATTAGTTTTGGATAAAAACATACATATACCTAGAAGTTTATTTTTAAGATGAAAAATGAATTTTAATGATTTTCATCTTTATATGAAAAATGAATTTTCATGATTTGTTTGATAAAATGATATTCATGTTTGTTTTGAGCTTTAGTGACTAATTTTCATGAATATGCTATTCACATGTTGTTTGTACACTCATATTTAATTTGTTTTCTCGTGACTATATTTTCATGAGTCTTTATGAGCTTTATAGATCTTAAGTGACAACTCCTATGTATTTAGTATGTTTCATGATATACATATAATTTGGTTTCATGTTTTGAAAGATCTTTAACTAGTTTTTCAAAAATTACTTTAACTAATTATTTATTCTTCATTTGGTAGTATTTTTACAATAAAATATTTTCAAACACTTATTTTTAAAAACCCTACCAACCCCTTAATGGGCGGACGGATGGGCGAGTGTGCCTTGCAAGTCTTATTGAAAATCTTTTATTTTGTGCATAAAAAGGGTGAATTTTTATGAGTTATACACTAATTTCACTTCATAATCTCAATTGGTATCATAATTTCATTTGGTATCACAATTGATATATTTTGTATATTCATTATCTTGTTTATATATATGTATGCTTTCAATTTCAACTTATATCAACTTCTATTGGTATTATCATTTTTCATGCATATATATGATTTGTTTGTGCTTGATTTAAAATCAGTTTACATGTTTAAAGCACAAAGTTTGTTAATGCTAAGCTTGAGTCAAATCCTTATTTTCAATTGGTATCTCAATTGATATTTTAATAAGCTTATGCATTATTTTTAAAATTGGTATATTTATTGATATCAAAAATGTGCAATAATCTTCAATTTGATATCCATATATTTCAATTGGTATCAATATGATTCTATTTTTCGTTTAAAATTCAAAATTTGTAATTTTTATTTACAATTGGTATCTTAAAATTTGATTTACTAAGATATCTCAAAATTTGTTTTATTGAGAAAATTTAAAATTTTATTTTAATAAGAAATATTACAAATGTTTTGATGTGTATTGCCTATATGTAAGGGGAGCTTAATATCTCTTCTATATATAGATTCATGTTGAGTGTATCTTATCTTGAGGAGCTTGATAACTCTTCTTTATGTGATACACGTGTGTAAGAGGAGCTTCACATCTTCTCTTATGCATTGCATATTATACGTTATGTGAATTAGGGCTTGTCATCACTTCTTAATGTAATGCATGTATGTAGGAAAGTTAACTTAGCGTCTTCCTCTTCATGAATGTATATCGCATATATCTCTTTATTGGTTGATTTGATTTAACCCCTTTATTGATTTTTTTTTGAACAAAAAGGGGGAGAACATTTTTTGTGTTTACTTTAACCCCTTTGTTGATGATTGACAAAAAGGGGAGAAGTATTTAAGTATATATATGCATGTTTCCTTGCTTTATACATAAAGAGGGAGAAAGAATTTTTGTTTATGCATATTGTTTTATTTTGCAAAAAAAAAAGGAGAAAAGAATTTGATGAGTTTTATGCTTGATTGGCATGTTTATCTCCTTATATTTGCATACATGTTTATTTAGTTTATGTGCTTTATTGCCATATATATATTTATTTATTGTGATGCATGAGTTAAGGCGGAGCTTCTTTGAAGCTTTACTTTAATCCATGCATATATAACTCCATGAGTTTTGTCATCATCAAAAAGGGGGAGATTGTTGGCCCAAAATCCCATCACTCTAGTTTTGATGATGATCAACTCATGTAGTTATAGTACTATTGATCTTGTGTTTAATTAGTCTCAGATTTATGATCAAGATCTTAGTTGGTGTTTAGCATCAACAAAGAATTTAAAGTCAAGTTTTGGAGCTAGCACGGTTGGATTCAAGAGCCTATGCATCAAGACCACATCAAGTGCTCAAGAGGAGTATAGCTCTTTGGATCAAGTTTGGACCTAATTAAGAAGATGAGAAGACTTCAAGTGAAGACCTTTATGATCAAGACTTGTGTCTAGGTTTGATTTTATAAGATTTTATTTTTAGACAAAATGTAAAGGATAGAATAGTTGGTGGATTGCTCAAGTGTACCATATACACTCACACACAAGATTTAGCTGTGTTTTCATAAAAGAATTTTCACCTTGGAAAAGACTTTTCATTTTGACAAAATACCGTTTTGGTTTTTTGGAGTTTAATATATATACATGTGTTTTAACCAAAACTATGTTTAGTGCTTATTATCAAAAACATAGATATTTCACCATATATGTGTAGTGGATCATATCCATACACTCTATGCTTTAAAAGTGTTTAAAATATCTTGTTTTGTATTTGGAGAAGTTTTGAAAAAACCAATTTGGAAAAATACGATTTTTGTTTTTAGCCAAAATTTCTAAGTTACAAAAATAGTTAAAATGTTTGTAACATGTCTTTATTTTACTCAAACATGTTTGTTTATCAAAGTATAATACTGAACCTATTTTTGTAGATTTTTCGTAAATTTATGGGATTTTATTTAAGATAAAAAGCCAAGTTTTAAATCCTTAAAAAGACATATCCTGGCTTCTGCCGGTCGACCGGACCGGTCGACCGAGGTAGGAGTCGGTCGACCGATGTGCACAGACGTGCACGCCAGTCTGGCTGGAGGGCCGGTCGACTGCGACGGTCGACCGTCCAGAGAGCTCTGCTCTCTGGAAAGGCCCCGGTCGACCGGACGGTCGACCGGACAGAGAGCCTGCTCTCTGTATCTAGGCCACGGTCGACCGGGCCGGTCAACCGAGGCTCCAACGGTCAGATTTCTGACAGTTGGCGGTCGACCGGGCCGGTCGACCGATAGCGGTCAGGGCTGCTAATTTGGCCCCAACGACTAGTTTTTGAGAAGCCTATTTAAAGGGCTTCCTTGGGCTGTTTTAGCTAAGATTTTTGGAGAGTTTTAAAGATAATTTTTTCTACTCTATTGAGAGGTTTTCTCCACTTATTTGAGAGAAAATATTTCCAGTTAAGAGGGAAGTTTATCAAGCGTATTTTCAAAGTGATTTCTTGTGTTTTTCTCCACACATTTCATCCTAGTTTTCTCACACAAATACTTGAGCTATCCATTGCTATATCTACCTATAGGAATCTTTGTAATGAGAGGATTTTAGGTGATCAAAGTGTTATGATCACCAAAGTTTTACTTTGTACTTTGAGGAGGCGAACGTGTTTGTTCGCAATGTTTCGGGTTCTAGTGGGAACTCGATGTTTGAGGTGCGGCCTCGGCGAGCTAGTAGGCTTGCGGTGTGTTTTTGCGGGAACAAGAGAGAGACTAGAGAGTCCGAAGAGCTTGTAGGTGTTGCGGTACCATGTGATCCGGTGGGATCAATTTTAGTAGAAATCCTTCATAGTGTTGCAGGCGGGGACGTAGAGCAAGTGTGCTCGAATCTCGAAACAAATCTCCCGTGTTTGCGATTGCTCTCTCTATCTCATACTTGTCTATATATCTTGCATGCTAATATTGTCTTTATCTTTATATGCTTCATATATTGTGTGCTTATTGTTATATGCTTGGGGATTGTTTGCTAACACTTGTATTCAACCAAGGGAGCCAACGCGGCACTTCAACTCTTATTTAGAGGAATCTTGAAGAGTTAGTCCAGAGCCCTTCACGGGGAATCCGGCTACACTCTTGTGTTATACTTGTAACTGGATCTATTTGGTTAGCTGAGGATGATCCCAGATCTAGTTAGAACAAATCAAGGATTGAGGCAAATGTTCAGCTGAAGATCAGAGCAAATCAGAAAGATAACACCAAATAGAAACCAGTAAAATTCAGATTTCTTTAAATCCATTTTGGTTAGCTAAAGATCAATCGAGGATAATATCAAATAGAAAGAGATAAATAGATAGAGAGAAGATCAACGGATGAGATGAGATGAAGCAAGTTTGACTCAGATTCTGACTGGATACATTTCAGTATTTGAATCATAACGTTCGCTACTTAATCTCAAATCTGATGATTCAAGATGATCCAGAAAGAGGACTTACAGAGCTGCAACTCTTATGTTGATCACTATTTTTAACTCTGTCATTTGATAAGTGATATTCAACAATCAACACGCTAATAAACTGCAGATCAGAACTGAATATCCACATAAAATTAAGTTTGGAGAAAGGGGAGGATTCAGAAATAGCCAGCTTTCCCCTATCTTCATACTCCTCTAACCTCTGCATTTCTTCTATAAATACCTACAATCTCAAAGGAAAGGAGGACAACGAAGTAGAGAATAGAACTTAGGATAATTTGTAGTTTTTAACTTAGGTTTTTAGTTTTCTTTTTATGTAATTTTTACTTTTGTTTATGTAACTGAGAGGGGAGACGACTTTCATGGAGGAATGAGAGCAAGCTTGTACTGCAGGTGACACCAGTGTAAGTGATATCTTCTTTCATTGTTATTTGAATCAAATCAAAGTTATTTTTTCTTTCTTTACTCGTATTTTCTTTTACTCTCCTCTGATGTGTTGCAATCCAAGAGAATTCGATAGCCTCGAGACTGCTTAGCCGTTGCAAGTGACCTTGATGGCCTATGGTGATGAACAACCTTTCTCTTACTAGTATAGTTTGCCCTTTTATTCGTAGTATAGATCGAGAATGGGGAAGATCCTATACGCCATGCTTGATCGCCTTCAAAGACAAGTTAAGTCCCCGGCAACGGCGCCAAAAATTTGATTGAACTTGAACCTGCACAAAAATACAGAATTTCAGAACTTTAAAATAGAGATGTGCAAGTGCTCAATTCTACCGCGATAGATAGCAAGTGGCTATGTGGGTCGTGATCCACAAGGAGGGACTAGCGATAGAAGCTTTTTAGTAAGTTCTCTTTTATATTACAATGAATGGTTAAAGTTCTTCTTTTAGTTCTTAAAAAGAAAAGTGAAAAAGAGTTAAAGTTAAATTAGGAAGGTGGAGAAAACAGAATTGGATATGTACAAAGAAATGGAAAAGGAGTGATAAAAGAAGTGGGTGCTGTGATGTTCTAAACTAAAGATGAAAAGAAAAGAAAGAAAACCTAAAAATTACTTACCTTTTCAGTGCTCATATACCTTGGATCCGTTGCGACGACTCACCTTGTCTTTGAAGGCGATCAAGCATGGCGTATAGGATCTTCCCTATTCTCAATCTACACTACGAATAAAAGGGCAAACTATACTAGCAAGAGAAAGGTTGTTCATCACCATAGGCCATCAAGGGCACTTACAACGGCTAAGCAGTCTCGAGGCTATCGGATTCTCTTGGATTGCAACACATCAGAGGAGAGTAAAAGAAAACAAGAGTAAAGAAAGAAAAAGTAACTTTGATTTGATTTAAATAACAATGAAAGAAGAGATCACTTACACTGGTGTCACCTGCAGTACAAGCTTGCTCTCATTCCTCCATGAAAGTCGTCTCTCCTCTCAGTTACATAAACAAAAGTAAAAATTACATAAAAAGAAAACTAAAAACCTACGTGACAAACTACAAATTATCCTAAGTTCTATTCTCTGCTTCATCGTCCTCCTTGCCTTTGAGATTGCAGGTATTTACAGAAGAAATGCAGAGGTTAGAGGAGTATGAAGATAGGGAAAGCTGGCTATTTTTGAATCCTCCCTTTCTCCAAACTTGATTTGATGTGGATATTCAGTTCTGATCTGCAGTTTGTTGGCGTGTTGATTGCTGAATATCACTTATCAAATGATAGAGTTAGAAATAGTGATCAACATAAGAGTTGTAGCTCTGTAAGTCCTCTTTCTGGATCATCTTGATTGATCAGATTTGAGATTCAGTAGCGAACGTTATGATCAGATACTGAAATATATCCAGTCAGAATCTGAGTCAAACTTGCTTCATCTCATCCGTTGATCTTCTCTCTATCTATTTATCTCTCTGTATTTGATATTATCCTCGATTGATCTTTAGCTAACCAAAATGGATTTAAAGAAATCTGAATTTTACTGGTTTCCATTTAGTGTTATCATTCTGATTTGCTCTGTCTTCAGCTGAACATTTGCCTCAATCCTTGATTTATTCTAACTAGATCTAGGATCATCCTCAGCTAACCAAATAGATCCAGTTAAATCTGATTTTAACTGGTATTTATTTAGTTTAATCCTCTTTCTCTTCATTATTATCTTCTACAAAATAGACATTTAAGACAAAGAAATTAGCAGATTTATTACACGATAAATGTAGGAGTGTAGTGAAAAGAATGCAAAAAATGTGTACAATCAACTTGGTGTTTAGTTTAAGAAGTTTTAGTTTGCATCAATAAGTTTTAATTCCGCATTAATTGACCATTAGATTAGCTAGTCACCTATTCCCCCCTCTAGGTGATTACACCACCTACTAAAGACAAAGTGATCCAGGTTAACTTGGGTAGTCAAGATCACCCTAAACCCATCCTTATAAGTGAAAGTTTATCACTTACGGAGAAAGAAGAATTGATGACACTCGTAAGGGAGCATATAGATGTCTTTGTATGGAACTACAAAGATATGCCCGAACTTGATCCACAAGTAGCCATGCATCATCTGAACATCAGGCCTGACGCCAAGCCAGTCAAGCAACAACAACGCCAGTTTCGCCCGAACATTATGGAGGCTATTGAAGCCAAAGTTCATAAGCTCATTACATGCGGCTTCATACGGGAGGAACAACATCCAGATTGGGTTGCTAACAACATTCCCGTTCTCAAGAAGAATGAAAAAATACGAATCTGTATTGATTACCGTGATCTTAATACAACCTGTCCCAAAGACGAATTCCCATTGCCCATCACCGATGTCATGATTGATAATACCTGCGGATTCGAAAGAATATCTTTCATGGACGACTTTTTAGGGTACAATTAATTAAGATGCATCCAGGGGATTAGAGACACACTTCATCCGAACACCGTTGGGGGTGTATTACCTTTTTCCCTGGTATACGGTTGCGAAGCGGTCATACCTCTAGAAATCCAGATGCCGTCATTACGAGTTGCTTTAATGACAAGAATGACAAAGGAGGATAATGATCGGTTTGCGTATCCAAGAGCTCGAAGCCTTAGATGAGAAGCGGTTACAAGCTCAACAACACATTGAGTTGTATCATGCGCGGATCTCAAAGCCTTCAATAAAAAGGTTAAGCAAAGGATTTTCCATAAAGGAGATTTGGTTTTAGTCGTCAGACGACTGATGATCATAACGCACAAAACCAAATGCAAATTTAAGCCCAAATGGGAAGGACCGTTTGTGATAGAAACAGTCTATTCGAATGGAGCATATCGCCTTATGACTACAGACAGAGACTTACTCATGATGCCAATCAATGGCAAGTTCCTAAAGAAGTATTATCCTTGATGAAATTCTTCACATGATCAAGTTAACATTACATTTCTGATCAAGACCTTCAGATCTAAGATATGTAGAAAGAGCGCTCCTCTCTTTCTTTAACGAGATCATACAACCATAAACCAGTGTCGAACTGATCGAATACCGGTTGTATCAAAGAAGAGTCAAGATTACGAATTCACTGTCGGCTCGTATTGAGCCAATCGAACGCCTTTGACATTAAAGAAGAAAACAAGGGATCAAGCTGTTTTAGCCTTATGACTCTTCTCTAGTATATAAACATATACCTATCCTCAACTTAGAAGAATAGGTCATATTTTGAAGTCAAGCATGCCTAAGCAACGATTTCGGGCAGATGGCTTATTTAGCCTGACTTTTCTATGTATAATTGTGCCATACCTCTCTTCTCTGGTTCGATCGATCGAAGTTCAACCCAACGACAAAAGATCCGACCAAACAAATGAGTTTATTGGATGGCTTATTAAGCCGAACTCATCGAAGAAGGTTCGTGACGCATTCTCTTGCAAAACCTTTCCACTGTTTCCACGTTCAACTAAGATGTGGCAACCAACCAAATGGTAGCCGATTGAATCAAAGATCAAAGGATTTTAGCAATGACTTGGCAAGATGAACTCATTGAAGAAGGTTCGTGACACATCCTGATACAGAATCTTTCCAATATGGAAACAAGATAAGGGTTGACAGAGAATCCCCGAGGAACGATAATCTTCGAATCAAGATTTCGCGAAATTCGTGTCTACTCCTTTACTCACCCACAGAGTGAAAACCAAGGTGAAGCATCGCGTTACTCAAAGTAACAAAATAATCCAACGCTTCTAACAGCTAAAGATAGAGGGAAATGTTAGCCTTTAAGCCCAACATAAGTCCTTGACAACTCATCATGTTGAAGGGAATAGCATGGCTAGCCCGACTCAAACGGTAATTGGTAAAGGCATATCAAATACGTTGACAGCTGAGGGTTTGCTAAAAATCCTAAGGGGTCTGTTCCATTTGATTCCCTCTCCAAAATCACTTTCCAATTCCCGTCCGTGGAATGGTAAGACCACATAGAAAGGTATTCATATCCCTTGCGAAATGACAAGTCTAACCTGTCATGTTAACATTAAACCTCTGATGGTAAGATTCTGGCCTACTCCCCGGTGGATAAAACCAACATCCCTATTAATTTGGTCAACTTCTCCGGTGAATAAACTCCTCTTGTCATTCTCTTCAATAGAATGACAGGTCCACTCAAATTACTGTTATGTTCAAACACCTTAAATAGTAAATGAATGCTTGTCAAGTTAACATCACACCTCTGACAAGTAGCTTTACAAATCCCCACGAAGTTCTCTGACATATAATCTTTCTGAGATCTATATTTTTCAGCTCCCCAGCAAATCTCTAGTAGACTCTCTTTAAAGTTTATTATTTCCCACTCAGTCCCTGATGGAGTTTCTTGGTTGTCATGTTAACAATACACCTCTAACAATTTCTTTCAAAATATCCAAAGGAGATATTAATTTCCCACGGAATTTATAATCAAATCCTATTTCCCCTCATGAGATTATTTCTTTTACCGTTATGTCCAGCTTGTCACCTCTGAACAGTAGAAATCCTGAGCTTGGTAGCGGTTCTCAATCGATTATGTTCATATTATCTCTGAACTGACAGATAACCAAGTCTCAAATTTCAGTCCAGTTATGGACTATTCCTTAGCCGTTATATCCAGTTCGCCACCTTTGAACGGCAGGGCTTTGAATCTAGCAATTTCTAATCGGTTATTTCCAGTTTATCGCCTCTGAACCAACGGATACCTAGATTTCTCTTCTTATAGTACTTCAATTGTTATGTCCAGTTCGCCACCTCTGAACAAATAAGTTCATAACTTTGTTCTCCTTCCCTCTATTAAGGTTAGGAGTTCTTGCTATCATGTTAATACGACTACCTCTGAACAGCGAATTGTGAGTCTGATGTCTCTTAGTTGGTCATATCCATATTACCTTTGAGCCAACGGGTGCCCAAATCTAATTCACCCTTGCAGTCCCTGGTGGGCTAGCTGCTAAGTTAATACAACTACCTTGTTGGCCCAAAGGCCTTCCACCCTAGTTTTGATGATGATTAACTCATGGAGTTATATATGCATGGATCAAAGTTAAGCTTCAAAGAAGCTCCCCCTTAACTCATGCATTAACAAATAAACATAATATGCAATGAATATTAAACATGAAACATGCATATATATGCAAAACAATAAAAGGTTCTAGATACCAATGGAATGTTCAAAAACAAAACATGCTCTAGATACCAATTAAATATAAACTAAATTACACTTAATATATGCAAAAACATAACTATGCATATATAAAAAACATGTACCAATCATGCATTGATTTTGAGTTTGATTGTGTTTTATATATGCATGTTAAACTCTCAAATAATTCTCCCCCTTTTTGTCAATCATCAACAAAGGGGCAAACAATCAAAACAAAACAAATTTCTCACCCTTTTTAATACAAAGAATCAATCATCAATAAAGGGTTAAATGCAAAACTAAATCAATACATTTTTCTCCCCCCTTTTTGTTCGAAACAATGAATCAACAAAAACAAAAGCCAAATAGGGGTGACAATCAATTATTGTACCAATTGAAATATGTCAAAGTAGCATCTTGATACCAATTGAAAGGAAACAAACACAAAAATATTGATACCAATTTTAAGCAAAACACATGAAAATCTTGATACCAATTGAAATTAAACATAATAAATTTTGAATGTCTAAACAAAAATTTTGATACCACTTGTAAATATTTTTCATTTTGAACATATGATACCAAATTTAAATTTTCAATCATAAAGTATAGGAGTACAAATACCAATTGAAAGACAAAATCAAATTTTCTCCCCCTTTATGAAATACCGACTAAAACAATGCGTAGGCTTGATACCAATTTAAAAGTAATCAATTGAAAGAAAATTGAAGCTCAAGCTTAGCATAAACACAAACATATATATATGGAAAATAGATACCAATTGAAAGCATACATACATACAAACATATATGAGTATACAAGAAAGGTCAAAATTGATAACAATTAAAAGAGTCCAATGATACCAATTAAAACAACAATAATGATCAAGTGTATACATCATATAACTACCACCCAATCATGGTCAAGTTTAAAATGATTTTCACTATAATGCATACATGAGCATGATCTCCCATCCAACCTCCCATTAAGGTAGGGGTTTTCAAAAATAGGTTTGAAAATAGAGTATGTTTGAAAATCTCTACCATAAGAAGAATACGAACTAGTTAAATGAGAAATCTTGTTAACTAGTACGAAATCCTTCAAGGAAGGAATAAACTAAAAATAATTTTCATAAAACACATGTAAATCACATAGCACTTAAAAACACTCAATATTCAATAAAGTCCATACATGCTCATGAAAACATACTCATGAGAAATATTTTAAAAAATGGTGAGTGTACAAGTAATGTGTGACATGGCATTATGAAATTTCCAATTAAGCTCAAAATTCCTTTAAAACAAGAAAATCATCAAAAACTTATTTAATCTTCAAGGTATATGTATGTCTGATACAAACTAAGGTATACATACATATCCAAACACAATGAGTCCACAAGGATATATACATGAAGGCACGTGGCTCAAAAGGATGTATATGTATAAACAATAATTTGGATAAAATGGACATATACATGAAGTTAAACATATAAACATAAAAAAATTCCAAAAATAGGAATACAAGTTTAAAATGCATGGATCGTCAAAATTAGACTATACTAGCACATCTAATGGGAACAAATAAGCATTCAAGCTCAAACATATATAGATTTATTTGTGGCCCACTATATGCACAAATATAAATCCTAGTCTTAATGAAAACTAACATTTAAACATATATTCAAAGCATGAATCATAAAACAAGACAAAAATCATCATGATAAATAAAAACATGATTATTATGTAAATCCACATGTTATTAGAGCTATGATTAACATGATAGCTAAACAATGGTGAGAACACAAAAATATGATCCATATTAAACATGGGTGTCTGAAAATAACTAAACATGTATATCACAAATCTAATAAGCATGGCATTTTCATAGTAATAAAAAAAACATCAAAACATGCTATAAACAATGATATGAAAAGCATGTAAACAATAAATAAGGAGTTAGAGATTCAATACCAAAACTAATGAAGGCACCTCTCCAAGTCTCCAAAACAAGGTGGTCTTCCTACCGAACTTCCCTTGAAAGTGATGCATCTAAATGATTTCCTTTAAGCACGGAACGCATCCACTCCAAGGTACCTATACTCTCACGTCATGCGAGAGCCCACACCTACATCAAAAACTCTAGGGGTGATTTTTGGTACCCATACTCTTTTGGGTCCATGAGGGTTAGTACCTTCTCTATCCTAAACAAAATTATTTGCTAAATTTTAAACATGTATTCTATCATAGCAAAATTTAGCAAGGTGGCCCTTACGTCCACAATGTGTACAAGTGTACACATGAGCATACATAGTGTGATGGTGTCCGTGAGGAGCATGTGTATGCCATGGAGGGTGTGCATGCATAAAGGATGGAACTTGTTTCTTTCGAACCAAGGTTTCCAAGTGTGTATGGTTCATGGCACATTGGCTCATAGTGGAGCCCAAACAATCAATACTCTTCTTTAAAATATTTATATCATTTTTAATCAAAGAAGAAGTGGAGCATGCAAGGGGTGATCTAGGTGAAACTACCCTAGCATGGCAAACATGAGAAACAATTTTAATTTTCAAAGATTCATTTTTCTTAACACAAATATCTAATTCTTTTGTAATGAAAACAATTTCATTTTTCAAAGACTCATTCTCTTTTACAACAAAATCAATTTTTGAAGACAAAACTTTATTTTTCTTCAAAAGTGATTCACAATCATTTTTAGATTTTAAAACTTTATTTTCTTTTAATGCATGATCAAGTTGAGATTTTAATGAATCCCTTTCATTAGAAATTTCCTCTTTCTCTTGCCAAACAACATCAAGTCTAGCAATCAAATTTTTATTATCATTGTTAATGCTTAGACTTTTCTTTTTCAAAACATTATATTTTTCAATCAATTTTTCACAAACAATAGAAAGTTCTTCATTTAAAGCATGGGGATCAACAAAATCATTACATGAAGAACTAGAATCAAAACTATCTAGTTGAGATTCCGATTGTACCTCAAGGGAGTCATTCCCTTGGACCATGAAGCATTGTGAGTCGGATTCTCCACTAGATTCCTCCGATTGGATTTGTACTTGAAGCTCGGAGGTGGTGGTGGTTGTCAACATATTCCACACTGCAAATGCGGAATCAAAGTTAGAAACACGCAAAAGATATTCTTTATTTAATGTGTGTCTAATGGCCTCAAGGGCTTGAGCATTGGCCCCTATATGCTTGCTATCACTAAGGAAGGATTCCTTGGTAATGGCAAGGTGAACCTTGTAACCTAGGGCTTGTAGGTACATGGACATCCTATACTTCCAAACAACAATGTTGGAAGGGTCAAAACTAGGTGGGGTCATGAAGTCCATGGTAAACTATATGAGTGTGCAAACAAGCAAATGCAAAAAATAGATTAGCAAACAAATGGATCTCACTCCTAGGATGTTAAGCCTAAGTATCAGGAGCGTAGGCTCTGAAACCAGTTGAAAGATGAAAATCTAGGAACTAAATGCTCTAAATGCGGAAGCTAATGCAAATTTTGCAACACACTTAATACAACACACAAGTGTAGCCGAATTCCCCGTGAAGGGCTCTGGACTAACTCCTCTTGATTCCCTTGAATGGGTTGAGGTGCTATGTGAAGCTCTTGTGGTTAAGTATAAGTGAGGCACACACAAACAACCAAGCATACACAAGATATAGCAATATGAAATATGCAAGGTACAATGCAAGCAATGTATGATGTGAATAATGAATGATGCTTTGCACAAATGAAAGAGAGAGAGAAAGTTAGAGAGACAAGTGGATCAAACGCTAACAACAAGATATGTTTCGAGGTTCGAGCCCCTAGCTCTACATCCCCGCCTACACCACCGTGTAGGATTTCCAATCCACTATCTCCCACCGAGGGAACCCCCACCGAGGAGGATTTGTTACAACAAGGGAGTACCGAAGTCCTCTCTCAAACACCGCCTCACAACCGAGGGGTAGGCCCGTAGCCAAACAACAACAACCAACACCTCTACCGAAGAGGGATACAAACACCAACTCCACCTCTCACTAGAGGGAGCAAACAACAACCAACTCCACCTCTCACTAGAGGGAGCAAACCACAATCCTCAACCTCTACCGAAGAGGGAGCAACCCAATCAAAGCAAGGGTTTTACAACAAGTGGTTACAAAGACCACAAACTCTCTTTTCCACAAACAAAAGATCCTAAATAGATTAGGATAGAAGATATAGCTCAAGTGTGGAAAACTAGGTGTTTGAAAAACAAAACTCAAAGAAAAATACTTGGGAAAACTCTTGTAAAAGATAGAAAATGAAAGCCAAGACAAATCTCCCAAAATTCTCTTTTCTTTGATTTTTCCAAAAACCTAAAACAAATAAAATTGGAAGTTAAAAACCCAAAAACACTTTTGAAAACTTGTTTTAAACTCTGGGGAAACTGTAATTTTTCTCTTGTAAAAACCTTGGCCAAAATCTCAAAGAATTGGGGTTTATATAGGCCAAAACAGAAACTACCCGTTAGGCTGATCTGGCAGCCTGACAGGCTAGCGGTCGGCTGGCCGGCCGACCGCCAACGGTCAAAAATCTGACCGTTAGAGCAAACCGGCCGACCGCCCGGCCGACCGAAAGAAACAGATAGCAGAGCTCTCTGGTCTGGTCGGCTGCCCGACCGACCGTCCCTGTGACTGCCAAACGTGCACAAGTTTGTGCACGTCGGTCGACCGCAAGGGTCGACTGGCCTTTGGTGCGGTCGACCCGTGCGGTCGGCCGACCTGGCCTGTCAGCCACAATTCTAGGACAGAAACACATGTTAAAAATATTTCTAAAAATTCTTTTATCTCTTGTAAAAATACCCAAAAATAGTTTTATCTTTTTGCATTGATATGTAGACATGTGATAAATATTTTAGCTCAAATATCAAGCATATGAAACTATTTTTGTGTCTTATCATTTTTACCAAAAACAAAAACATGTATTTTTATCAAACTTGGATTTTTCAATACATGAATAGGAAGGTCAAAATAAGTTTGTTTAAAATTAAGCATGCATGTATAGAATGAAACAACTATGCATATATCAATTAAACTTGTTTTGATCAACTATTCATGAAAACCAAAAACCAAACATAAAACGTGTGTGTATTGTGCACTTAAGCATATCAACTATACTAAGCTTTACAAATGGATCTAAACACACTATCTAAACTAGGATACCTAAGTCTTCTTGACGATCTTCATCTTCAAGTAGACTTGCTCCCAAACGCGTGATCCACCGAGTGCAAAGGAAAGATCTTGATGCTTGAGCACCGGAATCACCATGATAAGCTTCTAAACTCCTTGTTGAAGCTAATCATCAACTAATATCTTGCTAATGATCTGAAACTTAAAATCACAAGATTATTAGTAAACATATAACTACATGAGTTAATCATCATCAAAACTAGAGTGGAAGGCCTTTGGGCCAACAATCTCCCTTTTTTTAACTTTGATCCATGCATATATAACTCCATGAGTTTTGTCATCATCAAAAAGGAGAGATTGTTGGCCCAAAGGCCTTCCACCCTAGTTTTGATGATGATTAACTCATGTAGTTATATGTTTACTAATAATCTTGTGATTTTAAGTTTCAGATCATTAGCAAGATATTAGTTGATGATTAGCTTCAACAAGGAATTTAGAAGCTTATCATGGTGATTCCGGTGCTCAAGCATCAAGATCTTTCCTTTGCACTTGGTGGATCACGCGTTTGGGAGCAAGTCTACTTGAAGATGAGGATCGTCAAGAAGACTTAGGTATCCTAGTTTAGATAGTGTGTTTAGATCTATTTGTAAAGCTTAGTATAGTTGATATACTCAAGTGTACAATACACACACGTTTTATGTTTGGTTTTTGGTTTTCATGAATAGTTGATCAAAACAAGTTTAATTGATATATGTATAGTTGTTTCATTCTATACATGCATGCTTAACTTTTAAACAAACTTATTTGACCTTCCTATTCATGTATTGAAAAATCCAAGTTTGATAAAAATACATGTTTTGGTTTTTGGTAAAAATAATAAGACACAAAAATAGTTTCATATGCTTGATATTTGAGCTAAAATATTTATCACATGTTTACATATCAATGCAAAAAGATAAAACTATTTTTGGGTATTTTTACAAGAGATAAAAGAATTTTTAGAAATATTTTTAACATGTGTTTCTGTCCCAGAATTGTGGCTGACAGGCCAGATCGGCCGACCGCACGGGTCGACCGCACCAAAGACCGGTCGACCCTTGCGGTCGACCGACGTGCACAAACTTGTGCACGTTTGGCAGTCACAGGGACGGTCGGCCGGGCGGCCGATCGGACCAGAGAGCTCTGCTCTCTGTTTCTTTCGGTCGGCCGGGCGGTCGACCGGTTTGCTCCAACGGTCGGATTTTTGACCGTTGGCGGTCGGCCGGCCGGCCGACCGCTAGCCTGTCAGGCTGCCAGATCAGCCTAACGGCTAGTTTCTATTTTGGCCTATATAAACCCCAATTCTTTGGGATTTTGGCCAAGGTTTTTACAAGAGAAAAATTACAGTTTCTCAAGAGTTTAAAACAAGTTTTCAAAAGTGTTTTTGGGCTTTTAACTTCCAATCTTATTTGTTTTAGGTTTTTGGAGAAATCAAAAAAAGTGAATTTTGGGAAATTTGTCTTGGCTTTCATTTTCTATCTTTTACAAGAGTTTTCCGAAGTATTTTTCTTTGAGTTTTGTTTTCAAAACACCTAGTTTTCCACACTTGAGCTATATCTTCTATCCTAATCTATTTAGGATCTTTTGTTTGTGGAAAAGAGAGTTCTTGGTCTTTGTAATCACTTGTTGTAAAACCCTTGCTTTGATTGGGTTGCTCCCTCTTCGGTAGAGGTTGAGGATTGTGGTTTGCTCCCTCTAGTGAGAGGTGGAGTTGGTTGTTGTTTGCTCCCTCTAGTGAGAGATGGAGTTGGTGTTTGTATCCCTCTTCGGTAGAGGTGTTGGTTGTTGTTGTTTGGCTACGGGCCTACCCCTCGGTTGTGAGGCGGTGTTTGAGAGAGGAGTTCGGTACTCCCTTATTGTAACAAATCCTCCTCGGTGGAGGTTCCCTCGGTGGGAGATAGTGGATTGGAAATCGTACACGGTGGTGTAGGCGGGGATGTAGAGCTAGGGGCTCGAACCTCGAAACATATCTTGTTGTTAGCGTTTGATCCACTTGTCTCTCTAACTCTCTCTCTCTTTCATTTGTGCAAAGCATCATTCATTATTCACATCATACATTGCTTGCATTGTACCTTGCATATTTCATATTGCTATATCTTGTGTACGCTTGGTTGTTTGTGTGTGCCTTACTTATACTTAACCACAAGAGCTTCACATAGCACCTCAACCCATTCAAGGGGAATCAAGAGGAGTTAGTCCAAAGCCCTTCACGGGGAATTCGGCTACACTTGTGTGCTGTATTAAGTGTGTTGCAAAATTTGTATTAGCTTCCGCATTTAGAGCATTTAGTTTCTAGATTAGCATTTACACCTATTCACCCCCCCTCTAGGTGTGCTTTCATACCTCTGGCAGCGGATTCGGAATTTAGTGTGTCTTAATCTATCATGTCCAGTATATCACCTCTGAATAGACGGGTCCCTAAAATCGGATTTACCTTCATTTTGTCATCATGTCCAGATTATCACCTCTTAATAACAAAGTTTCGAGCTTGGTGGCTTCTCAATTGGTTATGTCTAGTTTATCACCTTTGAACCGACAGATAGCCAAGTCTCCCTTTTACTTACTGTTATGTCCAGTTCGTCACCTCTGAACAATAAACACTCCGAGTTTAGTAATTTCTAATCGGTTATGTCCAGTTTGTCACCTCTGAACCGATGAATATCCAATCTCATTTTCTTTATCATCATGTCTAGATTATCACCTCTGAATGACAAAAATTTCGAGCTTGGTGGCTTCTCAATCGGTTATGTCCAGTTTATCACCTCTGAACTAACAGATAACCAGGTCTCCCTTTTGCTTACTGTTATGTCTAGTTCGTCACCTCTAAACAGTAAATACTCCGAATTTGGTAATTTCTAATCGGTTATGTCCAGTTTGTCACCTCTGAACCAATGAATATCCAATCTCATCTTTCTTTGTCGTTATATCCAGTTCGTCACCTCTGAATGATAAGGCTTCGTATCTGGTGATTCATAATTGTTGACCGAGATTTCCTGCACACAAAATATAGTATTTTAGTTTTAAGAATAGATGTGCAAGTTCTCAATTCTAATCTGCGGTAGCAGGGCTATGCGGGTCGTGATCCTCAGGGAGGGACTGCGATGGAAGCGTTAAGCAAGTTTCTCTAAAGTTTTTATTTTATTAGTTAAGTTAGAAAGATAGCGGTATTTACAATGGTCGGAAAAAAGAATATGGAGATGAGTTATGATTTAATCTACAAAAAGAAAAGAAAAGAAAAGAAAAGAATACTTACTTGAGTTTGGTTGAAGAAAAACGTGAAAACCTTACATGTTCTACCTTGCTTAGGAGGCGTTCCACGAATAGATCATAAACTCGAGCTCAATCCCTGTGCACATTATATCGTCAAGCATATCAAGAACGAAGTGATGCATAGCTTGGAGGAGAACGTCTTCATGAACTATCGCTGGTTCTCACATAGCTTAGTTATACTTGCTTTTGGAATCCACTTGCATGTTCATCAACAACCACAAGAGATCACAGAGAAAAAGAAAGGAAAACAAAAAGAAAAATAAAATATAAGAACAATGAACAAAAGAAAAATAATTACCTCAGAGAAGAGAAGATACATCGGTGTCACGCTCAACATAAGCCTCTCTCTCTCTTGAAAATAAAAAGAAAAACCTAACTACAACCTAGAAGAAGACTAAAACCTAGCTTTTTGGCCCTTGGCTCGCCTCTGGACGCTTTCTGTATTGCATCTGCAGGGGTATTTATAGGAGTTGGAAGATGTAGAGTCCTAGTACAACTCTCCAAAAAATCTTATCTCCAGACTTGTGGCACTTATCCATAGAAGTTCAAATCAAATCTGTCCTGCAATTTATTATCCTGTTGATCGCCGAAATTGGCTTATCTACGGACTGAATTGGAAAGTTTGATCAACATAAGAGTTGTAGGGCTTCAAGTCTTCTTTCTGGAGCATTTTGAATCATCGGATTTGCATATCTGTAGCAAAAGTTATGATCTGAATACTAAACATGTACAGTCTGAATCCGAATTTATCTTTAAACTCTTTCCTGCAAGGTTGAATAGAAGTCTATCCTTCCCTCTTCTTTGTATTTGCAACTTTGGCCCTTATGTATTTGCACTTTTGACATTTGGGCTTGGACTTGGGCTTGGATATGGGCTTTTGGGCTTCATTAAGCTTTATTTCTTATAAAAATAAGAACTCGAGGCCTGCACACAATAAATCACAAAATATTAATAAATGTGCAGAATTAAATGAATAAATATGAAAATGTGATGGTAAATGTTATGATAAAAATGCAATTTTCACTACCAATCAATAATCATCATGTCCAGGTCATCCGATGATCTTTAATCTGTTACATTAATGTTTACCTCTGAACAGTAAAGATCGTCAAGCTCATTTCTTCCATTCTCATCTCAATATGATTTGAGTCGAGCCATTTCTCAAATTTGTAACTAATCCTATCAGTTTATCACCTCTAATTAGATTAGTTATACCATTATATACAATTTGAAAGGAAGAACTGAAAAGTTCTGAAAATCTCAACGAAGGAGAAAGAGGAGAAAGAGACTTGTTTCTCTGAAAATTCAAAGAGAAGTAATTCTCTCTCTATTCAGCCCAATCGGGCTTTTATAGATATAAATGTCTTAATTTTGACTCCTCAAAAGAAGCGTAGGCGGCCGTTTTAAATCAATTTGAAACGGCGCCTAAGCGCCTTCCCGAGAAGCCCTGCTTGAGCCCCGCCAAGGGCTAACTCCGCTGTGAGTTCAGCGTTGACCTCGCGCGACGCTTGAGTAACTTTGCTGAAAGACGAGCCTTAGTTCCACTAAGAGCTCATCTCTAGCTTTACGAAAATTCAGTGCTAACTTCACCAGAAACTTCTTCCTGACTTAGTTGAAAATCTGTCTTCAGCTTCGCTGGAAGCTTAGCTCCGCTAAGAACTTTTATTTCCTCCTAAGGAAAAGACTTACCTAAGCTAGTCCATTCCAGGTGTTCTCGAATCGAAAGGAGGGGAACAAAGTAGACAAGCAGAAAATAAACATTTTTATTGATTCAAAAGGGAAGATACATTGATACTACGTCAAGATTGTCTTTCATACAACAGAATCTTTGCTCTCAAGGCATACAAGTTGTCCTATCTACTTTCAAGGTGATAAGCCAAACCAACTGGACACGAAAGGCCTTCCTCCTACACAAGGTCGTAATCTTTCGCTTAATGGCAGATTTTGCCATCAAAAAGCTGGATCTTCTTTGATTAAAATTGGCAAGGGATTGGTTGCCACCAGAAAGCTGGATCTTCCTTAAACAAAATTGGCAAAGGAAGGATCCAAGACCTTACTGGTGACGTCCGCCTTCCCGAAGTGGATCATCTCGAATAAGTGACTACAAGCCTCTTCCCAAAGTGGATCATCTCAGATAAGCGACTGCCAGCCTCTTCTTGGAACGTGCATCAGCTGCTCCAGTATGTTCCGCCTGCTTATGGTTAAAGTTTCAACTTAAAAATCAAGAGGCAAGTTTCTGGTCTCTTTCATCAAGACGAAAGACGGGCAAGCACAGTTCACTGCAAT
This sequence comes from Agave tequilana, assembly GCA_038442645.1. Classification (NCBI taxonomy): domain Eukaryota; kingdom Viridiplantae; phylum Streptophyta; class Magnoliopsida; order Asparagales; family Asparagaceae; genus Agave; species Agave tequilana. The sequence goes on from JAVJIF010005333.1 coordinate 141,994, forward strand.
GCAAACAGAAAACAAGTTAACATCAAATCAAAAAAGGGTGGAACGCTAAGTCAAAATTCTTTGGGCGAAGCTATCCAGTTGTGCCTTGAAGACGGATTTCAGCTAAATAAAGGATAGCCTTGCTTGCACAGTAATGATAGATTAGCTTAGCATAAGCCAAGTCTTAGCCCCGCCCAAGGCTGTTAGGCTGGAGAATCCTCAAAAAGGACCAAGTCCTACCCTCGCCTATATGGCTAGGCCAGATTGGCCCAGAGGGATGCAGTCTTAACCCCACCTATATGGCGAGACTGGCTCAACCTGAAGAGGCCAAATCCTAAGCCTTGCCTATGTGGCAAATTTAACAGGAAGACAGATCATGGTAGCGACTCTGCATGAAAAGAGCGAGAATGCTATCTTCGCCGAGATGCTAGAAAATAGGGCTGAAACCCTTTTCTGAAAGTCAGCCAAATGCAAAGACCAAGGGAATTTAATCCCTAAGATAGCTAGTAAAGTTAAGAGGATTAAGGGAGATAAACTCCTTGAAAATCCCTGGATAGCCAAGGCTCATCAGTTCTTGATTGAGTGAGAGTCCCCAATACTTCAGGGACCTCAGCCTCCTTGCTTGAGCAATGGGGAAGGGTCACAAATAAAACTCCTAGAAAGAGAGGAGAATGTTTCCCTGGATAGGACTAAAAGCGCCCTATTTATAGGCCTCGTGGCCTTACTACATCACCACCATTTCAAGCTTGGAAGTGCAGGCGAATTTAAGGCTTTCAAGTGCTTGGCCTTGAGAAAGGGAATAGTCTCCCTCGGGAATGAGCACGAAGTTATTTGAAGTTCGGAAAAGGGGAATAATCTCCCTCGTTAATGCACTAGAGGATATTCTAACCTTAAAAAAGGGAACAATTTCCCTCGTAAATCGTAAAAAATGGTTAGCTTTGGGAACGGAGCATCACTCCATCAAAGCGAGCGCGAGGCTAATACTTATCTGAAGCACGAAGCCACATCTGGAGACCCAAGCGCGAACCTACCCATAAGCGCGAGGCTACCCAAGCGTGAAGCTACCCATAAGCGCGAGGCTACCCAAAAGAGCGAAGCTACACGGAAGCGGATACAATTCCTTGGCGAACCTATTCCAGCTTGAAAGTAGGACTAAGGTGAAGTTGAACTCAACCTCAAAGGCGATGTTCATACCCACACACCATCAAAGCAGTTCAAAGTATTTCAAAATCTGAACCATTCCATTTCAGATTAACAAAAACTTAGAAGGGGGTCTTGTTGACATTCTAAAAAAGACAAGATTTCTAACTGGCCTGAACGATGTCTAACTTGTTGACATCTACAAAAGACAAGTGGCAGACAACCCGACGACCAGTTCTTCACCCATCTCAAAGGAATGAATCAGCAACTTGGACTCTACTGATCCAGTGAAGCAGACAGTAAGCAAAGATCATCCTTAAAAGCCCGTGAGAAGGCCTAAGCAGGTCCAGAGACACTAAGTTAGCTTAACACTTAGTCTCGTACGAACCCACGAGATAAGTCTCGCATGAGAAACCAATGTTGCTTAGCATCGCAGGAAGCTCCTTCATAGCCACGCTGTGAGCTAATTTACAACTTCACCTGGAAATGCTCAGTTAACTCCGCAGAAAGTTAGCTTCGCTCGAAGCTCCACGCAGCCGCGCAAAAGGTTGACTGGTAGCTTCGCCACAAGTTTTATCTAGTTCGCTGAGAGCTTTCTTCTAGCTTCACCAGAAGCTTCTCCCAGCTCCGCTATGAGCTCAACGTAACGACTCTGCTGCGAGTCCTTTTATAGTCACTTTGACTAATCAAATCTCTGGATGAAATCCAAATCTCCAGATGAGATCATGTTGATTGAAATCAAATTTGGCAGTTGCCTGCCATGATCTTTTGACTCTCCCAATCAGGTAAGAAGATCAGGGGAGATCTCTCAATTAAGTAGAGAGGATCAAGGGAGTATCCCTCATTTAGCGGAGTGAATCAAGGGATTAGCGCTATATGCTATCCCGAGCTTCACAGAAGCTGATTCTAGCCTCGTGGCAAGGCTACTTTCTAGATACAAAACAGATTAACTCAATCAATTTCTAGATTTTCAGGGTGATTATACCCTTGTTCTCCCTATAAATAGCCTACCAGAGGCACTCAAGAGGGGAGAGGAGAGACGAGCAAGGATAGAGAGGAGATTAGAGATCTACTCTCTTGCTTCCAAGGCTAAGCTCAGGGTCTTGAAAAGATTCAAGTCCAAGAGGCTTTGAAAAACATAAGCTTCTTTGGTGGCTTCAAAGCTTAAGCCAACAAGAGATCTACTCTCTCGCTTCTAAGAATTCAGAGAATTACTTCTCTAATCCTACAAGGATAAATTCAGGGTGCTAATACCCTAAAGATCTTTCTCCCTCTCAAGGAATTTTTGGAACCAGGCGAGAAGGAATTCCCAAGCAGAGGTAGTTCGATCATCTGACCGATCGCATTGTCAAAGGGATAAAGTTATCGCGCGCTTATCAGATTCCTACTGGCACACTTCTCCAGAAATCTCAGATGAGATCTACCTATAATTTTTCTTTTCAATTACTTGTAATTTAGCTCCTTGATCTCTTTTGTAAGTTTTCCCCTTTGCAAAATCAATGGAAAATAAGATGGCAACTCCGCTGGGGATTTCAGTCTTCTGGCATAACAAGGAGACAGTATCGTAATGCGAAGGTCAGAATCCTGAGCCGTTACTCTCGAAAACTTGGTCGTTCATTTGGACCAAGAAAAATTCGAGGAGCTGCTCTCTGGAGGAAGTCCAGTGCTCCACGCCGGGAAGCAGAGGAAGGTCTCGATGGCCAAGGTTTCGGAGCAGAAACCAGCCCTAGCCGGATAAGTAACCGGACGAGCCACCTCCCAACTCCTCTCAACCTTGTGCGAGGCTAGCCAGGTTCCCTGCAAATCTCCTTTCTAAAGCAGATGTGGAGGCTAAAACAGAAAGCTCATGTGAAGCTTCAGGCGTAGCTACGCCACAGGCTCGCCTGTCACGCGAAGACAAAGGCAAAATGCCTGCCCGCTTCGCCGAGGTCATTAGCCGCGAGGCTAGAATGGAAACTATGCCTTCGCCTAATTCAGGAGCAGTAACTCCTCGCGCCAACATCATTCTCATGAGCGAAGTTGCTGATGGCGTGATAAGCACAGCGCCAGTACCTTAGGTACGCGCGAAGTTCCCATCCGTCAGGCTGGAACTAAAGCACCTAGCAGTGCTAACCACCTTCGCGACAAGGTGGCGAACAAAGTGCCACACTGTGCTTCGCTTCCCAATTCGTCAAGCACTATGTTCGCTCTTCGTAGCAGAGCTAAGGGATCTTCCCTGGGTGCTCATAGCGGTGTTTATGCAGCTTCAGCACGTAAGGATGCTCCCAAAGTTCTTAGCCGCGAAGCTAGAGCTAAAATACTATCTAGTGCCAATCACCTCTGCGGTGATGAGAAGAACGAGGCATCATCCTGTGTTTTACTTCCAAAGCTTGCGAGCAAGAAGGTGGTGTCGAAATTACCTAAATGTATTAATGCGTTATCTACCCGAGCCTCTGCGCTGAGTCGCTTAAGCTCGAATGGGTCCGACTTGCGAGAGTTCTTAGCAAGCAAACAGAAGTCAGAATTACTCTAGACTTCTCCCTCCTGTTGTCAACAAGTGGGATGTTAGTTGGTGACGATCCACTCAGTCCATTGCTGGCTATGACCAATCCCCGCCATTCCCCCAAACTGACAATCAGTCTTTAATCGACTATTGGTGCAAGTTACTGTGAAGCATCGCAAAAGAAGCGTATCGTGAGATCTACCAGATCTGCCCTCTGCATCCGTCAATATGATCGGAAGGGGACGGGAACCGCATAGGGGCAGACGAGCACCGCGTAATGCTAATTCTCCTTCCTTTAGTTCTCAAGATTCGGACTATAGCTTGGGCTTAGGCCAAGTCTTGGTGCACGAAGAAGGTGTCTTCCGAAACACCAGATCTAGGGTCAAAATATACTACGGTTATGAGCAGCCATCCTCCTCAACTGCAGTAACCTCACCAGAATCGGTGAGAGGATTATTCCAATGGTCTGATGAGGAGGACGAAGACAGTAGGTATGCCTCTTCGGCAACAGTCAGCTAGATACTAACAGATAGAGTGTCAGTGTATATGGCTGATAACGGTAATGATGACTTCCGTCGACGGTTAAAAGCTCAAGAGCAAACCTCCAAGGCTCAGCAAGAAGCCTTAGACAACATTCAACAGATGCTCGCCCAACTACTCACTAATCGGAGTAACAATGATACCGGGAGTAATCAAATGAGGAAGAACATCATAACGATGAACAACCCAAAACAGAGAAGTCAAAAGAAAGTTCTTCTATGGATGCTGAAGTTGTTAAAGGCATCTAAGCTCAGATTGCATACCTAGCCCAGAGGGATGAACTAAAGAAAGTAGGGGCAGTCCGTCCTTACCCCTTGAATGGGATTCAGTACCATACCTGCCAAAGTTCAAGCCACCAAAATTACATACATATGATGGTAAGAGCTCGCCAAACCAGTATATCTACTACTTTCGGTCTCAGACCGGTAACGTTATAGATAACGATGCTATTATGGCCAGACTGTTCATCGACACCCTGAAGGTGGTAGCATTCGACTGGTTCCGAAGCCTTCCTTTGGGCTCTATCATTTCTTAGATCGACTTAGAAACTCGATTTCTTTCTCGTTTTTACGACGATGACACTGAGGTAACCATGGACAAACTCCTCTCTACCGTACAGAGGAAGGGCGAATCTGTCCGTAACTACATTGAGCAGTTCAGAAACTTGTCTCTGATGTGCCCAGCAGGGATGCCATTTCCCATACTCTTGCAGACATGTAGGCATAATTTCTTAGACCAAGTGAAGATTCGTATGGGGTCTGTCAAAGCCCATACCTGGAAGGAACTAGTCGAGCAAGCTGAGATAGCCAAAAATTCGGCTAAGAAGTTCGAACCATTTACTCCTAAAGGCAAATGGGGTATGAATAATAAGGGGCGCGGTGACATGGCACAGTTCTCCCAAGCCAAAGGGAAAGCGACTTTGTCCGTTGAATTGTCAAGGGACGTTCATTCAAAGGCCAAGAAGAGCGGCTTAAATAATCAGGAGTCTAAGTTTCCTCCAAAACAGTACTCTTTCAAAGACGAATAGATGGTCGCAATATTCCATTTACTCCACAAAGGGAATAAATTGAAGCTGCCGGATGCTCAGCGCCCTAATGAAATGGGATGCACGAACGATCCCAGCTATTGCCTCTTTCATAGGATGGTTCATCATCCTACTGATAAGTTCTTTGTCGTCAAGGACAAAATTCAAGCTTTAGTCGACGCCGGAGTTCTGACTCTGAAATCAGAACAAAAGAAAGTTATTGCAAACATGGTGACCCTCGAGTTCGGCAAAACCCCAAAAGTCACAGTACCTGATGAGACCTTCCTAGTCCCTGAAGCATGGCTAGAAGTAAAGCATCCTTCAGCCAAAACTTAAGAGATTAAGAGTCTTGTTCCCTTGATATTGGAAATAGGAGAAATCATGTGGATACGCCCAGACCTTGCTCAAGACGAACAATGGGATTTGAAGAAATCTAAGTCAAAAGGCAAATCTTGTAATGTTATCTTTATCTTACCGGATGATGGTAATCTCACATCAACTTCTCTTAGCGATTCTGAAGGGAAAAAGCACGCTTGCACAGCGCAGGCTGATGTACCGTAGCCGATAGGTACTCGATCCAGAAAATCATACTTAAAACAGTATAATAAAGTTACTGACGAGACACAATAGCAGACGATGTTAGTACAAATACCCACACCGGCTCCGCTCCCAACAATGGGAAAAGAGAAGAATAAAGAAGTCTGGTTTGACCATGTCCTGAAAAAGCCTTCAGGTCCAGGGCTTAACATGCCTTTTTGCTTTGAAATATTGGCCCAACTGGCTAATATCCCAACTCTATCACCATACACCAGCTCCTTCGTCTCTCAAAAGAGACAAGAGAAGCACTTAGGGATGCACTGGCTAACTCGGAATCATTTTTGACACATATGCCAGAAATCCCTTGGGGTGACACTCAGCCCTCTTACTCTGAATGCCATCATGTACAATCGAAAGTACTTGCTATTACTTTCACAGCTAAGGATATGCTTCTCAAGGATAAAAAGGACGATCGACCTTTGTACTACACCAGGTACTTCGGTTCAACATGCATTGAAAGGGTACAGGTTGATTCAGGGTCTGCACTCAACATTATACCCAAAAGGCTCCTCTACTTCCTTGGCATACCACTATATTGGTTGTCTGCAACCACTACAACAATATATGATTTTAATGCAGGGAGTAGTCATCCACTTAGAAAGATTCGACTCCATTACGGAATCGGGAAAAATCAGAGGTGACGTGCTACGTCATTGTCGCTGACACGTCATATAACTTGTTACTAGGGCGACCTTGGATCCACGCTAATTGGATTGTTCCCTCCACTCTGCACCAGTGCTTCAAATATGTTGAAAATGATGCAACAGTACGAACTGTCTTCGCCGAGAAGCAACCTTTTAAAGGGGTAGAAAACTACTTTACTGATGCACTCCTATATCAGGAAGTCAGTGAAACGTCAAAAGATTCATTGCCTGACAATAATGATAGTGGCAATGAGGTGGATTAAGAGTCCGAAGGTAACATGCCAGCACATTAGTCAGCGGACCAATTATAGCATGTTTCAATAATCTTTAATGTAATACTCTTTCTGAGGATGATGACGAGTAGGTAATTAATGACAATATTTCCTTTGATTATCTTGTGAGTGACGAACTGTTTGAATCTGTTGCGAATAGTTCTCTACACATGCCCTTGCATGAACCAAGTACATCAAGTACGTCTGTAGAATGTATAGAAGGGTCCATTTTAGTGGTTCCTCCGTCAAAAAAGGGTCAATAACCAATAATATTCGGTAAAACCCAACGACAGAGGTCTATGGTTATAGATTCGAGTTCAGACTCAGAGACCCCGCAGTTTTTCCATTATGCACGATCAGCACAGCATCTGATGAGGAAAATTGGATACAGCCTGCAGCGTGGGAATGGCCTGAATTTTGAAAAAAGAAGACGTGGTTTTCTACGTAATTTCATGCCAAAAGGAAAACGACAAATTACTATGATAAACACGCAAGGGGTTGGGATACGTAACACCTCCACCGCTTATAACGTTTCAATCCAAAGATAACAAATCGATCTCATCACGCTCTGCCTCTTCATCCGAATGGGAGTCGAATGTTAGTGTGGGGACGATGTTTGAAGAGCTCACCATTAATATGACTTCAAGTAGCCAATTGGAGCCAGCAGAAGCTACTGATGTTGAACCATGGGCCCATCAATTTAATTTCTAGTGGGAAAAGCGATTCGAGCAACGCGAACCACCTACTGAAGATAAAGCGATTTAGGTTAACTTGGGTAGTCAAGATCACCCTAAACCCATCCTTATAAGTGAAAGTTTATCACTTATGGAGAAAGAAGAATTGATGACACTCGTAAGGGAGTATATAGATATCTTTGCATGGAACTACGAAGACATGCCCGGACTTGATCCACAAGTAGCCATGCCTCGTCTGAACATCAGGCCTGACGCCAAGCCAGTCAAGCAATAACAGTGACGGTTTCGTCCAAACATTATGGAGGCTATTGAAGACAAAGTCCATAAGCTCATTGCATGTGACTTCATACGGGAGGAATAACATCCAGATTGGGTCGCTAACATCATTCCCGTTCTCAAATACGAATCTGTATTGATTACCATGATCATAATACAGCCTGTCAAAAAGACGAATTCCCATTGCCCATCACCGATGTCATGATTGACAATACCTACGGATTCGAAAGAATACTTTCATGGACGGCTTTTTATGATACAATCAAATTAAGATGTATCCAGGGGATGAGAGACACACTTCATTTCGAACACCGTTGAGGGTGTATTGCTATAGCGTGATGCCCTTGGATTAAAGAATGCAGGAGCAACTTATCAATAGGCAATGAGTACAATCTTTCGCGACCATCTCTGAAAGATGATAGAATGTTATGTCGATGACATTGCTGTCAAAAGTCGCGACAAGAATGACCACCTTCGCGACTTGAGAACGATGTTCGACATAATGCGGGCTCATCAACTGAAGATGAATCCAACAAAATCCTTCTTGGGGTTTCGAGTGGCAAGTTCCTAGGATTATTGTTACCTCAAAGGGAATTCATCTTGACCTAAATAAAGTCAGAGCCATTCAGAACATGCATTCACCTAAGAATCTTAAAGAACTTAGGGGCCTACAAGGTAGACTGGCTTACATCAGAAGATTCATCGCAAATCTCTCAGGCCGCTGTCAACCGTTCACCCGACTCATGAAAAAGGGTGTCTCTTTTGTATGGGATCAAGCCTGTCAAGAAGCTTATGAGGATATCAAAAGATACCTCACTAAACCTCCGGTCTTAGTAGCTCCCATGTCAGGAAAACCTTTTCTACATTATGTAAAAGCTATGGACCATTCTCTCGGTGCTCTGCTTGCTCAAAAAGATGATAATGGTTATGAACAGGCTATTTACTATCTGATCAGGACTCTGATAGGGGCGGAATCTCGCTATAACCCTATTGAGAAGGAATGCTTAGCTCTTGTCTTTGTTATTCAGAAGACACGACATTATTTGGTCGGCCAAACCATACATGTCATTTTCAGAGTGAATCCTTTGCGTCTTCTCAGGATGAAACCAGGATCACTAAATTCTAGGTTAGCTAAATGGGCCCTCCTTCTGTCTCAGTACGACATGCTCTTTGTCCCTCAGAAGGCGGTTAAAGGCCAGGCGCTTGCAGATTTCTTGGCTGCTTATCCGGTCCCGGAATGCTCAAAACTTCATAAAGATATTCCAGATGAGATTTTCGAATCTAATATAACTTCAGGGGATGAAGTATGGCAGATGTTCTTCGATGGAGCATCACGAATAGGCCTTAAAGGCAAGATCATTGCTGGTGTGGGGTTGTATTTATCTCACCATAAAATCATGTCCTTCCTAGGGCGTTTTCATTGACAGAACCATGTTCTAACAATGTGGCAGAATACAACGCTCTACTCATTGGCCTTCAACTCACTCATGAAATGGGGGTACACTACGGGGCCGTTTGTTTCGCGTAAAACTCCGTAATTCGTAAATAACTTACTACCCAGTTACAACTACAGCGTTTGTTTGGACCGTAATTCGTAAAAGACTTACGTAACTCAACTAACACTCACTTGCAACCCAGTTACCACTCACTTACAACCCAGTTACAGTTAATTTTGTGGTCATACAAATTTGTAATATTTTTTTATATTAATATTAAAATTTTTCATATTTAACTTTTTTAATATTTATTTGCAGTATTAAAACTTTTAAAATCACCAAATAGTTAATTTTGTGGTCAACTTTTTCACTTACGACTTATACATTACGATAACCAAACACCGTAAAGTACAATACACTTTCCCACTTTAGAATTTTATACTACCAACTAAACACCGTAAAATTTACATACATGTAACTCATTTACAATTGTAAAAGACTTTACCAATTACAACTACGAATTACGGCTAGTTACGACAACCAAACAGACCCTACCTTGAAGCCTATGGTGATTCAAAACTGATCATTAATCAGGTTAAAGGAGAATATGAGGCCCGTCATGGAGATTTGATATCTTATTATCATGCAGTCACCAAAATGGCTAGCTCATTTGATGGCTTTTATATCAGTTATGTGTCCCGATCTCCGAATATTAAGGTCGACGCTCTAGCTGTACTAGCCGCTACGTTAGCCTTACTGATCGACACAACGTATCACCTTACAGTAACCACTCGACCCTTGTTTGTTCAAAACATGTGTTAAAAACTAAGGAAGTCTATAGCATCTCGATGGATTTTGAACCAAGAGATTGGTGATTTCCCCTCATTGACTATGCTTTGCATGATATATTACCGGATGACCCTAAAGAAGCGGCATCTATCAGATGAAAGTCTCTCCGTTTTTACTATGATCCAATAGTAAAGACACTCTACCATCGCTCATATGACGGTATCCTCCTCAGTTGCCTTTCTAATTCAGAGGCACAAGAAGTTCTTAAAGAAGCGCACGACGACTATGCGGAGCTCATCAGCCAGGTTCAAAACTCAAGGACCGATTGTATAGGCTTGGATATTATTGGCCAATATGCACGAAGGTGTAAAGCATGTCAAATCCATGTGGACTTCATACATCACCCTCTAGAGTTGCTCCATCCAACTATTGCTTCGTGGCCATTTGAAGCGTGGGGAATCGATGTCATAGGGTCAATAAGCCCCTCTTCAACAAAGGTCACCTGTTTATCTTAGTAATAACCGATTACTTTTCAAAGTGGGCAGAGGCTATACCACTGGTGGAAGTTAAAACTTCTAACATGGTTAATTTTATCAAACACCATGTCATCCATCGATTTGGTGTCCTTAGGCGGATCGTCCATGATAACAGTCCCCAATTTGCAAGCCAGGTATTCTATCAGTTCTGTGATAGATACTGGATTCAAAATGTTGCATCAACTGCTTATAACCCTGCCGCTAATGGCTTGGTGGAAGCATTCAACAAGATAATCATCAAGCTACTCAAAAAATTCATTTCATCGAATAAGCAAGACTGGAATGAGAAGCTTAGTGAATGTCATTGGGCCTACCGAACCACAGTTCGGATCCCGACAGGCAATATACCTTTTTCCTGATATACGGGTGCGAAGCGGTCATACTGCTAGAAATCAAGATGTCGTCATTAGGAGTCACTTTAATGACTAGAATGACAAAGGAGGACAATGATCGATTGCGTATCCAAGAGCTCGAAGCCCTAGATGAGAAGCAGTTACAATCTCAACAATACATTGAGTTGCATCAAGCGCGGATCTCAAAGGCCTTCAATAAGAAGGTTAAGCAAAGGATTTTCCATAAAGGAGATTTGGTTTTAGTCGTCAGACGACCGATGATCATGACGCACAAAACCAAAGGCAAATTTCAGCCCAAATGGGAAGGACCGTTTGTGATAGAAACAGTCTATTCGGATAGAGCATATCGCCTTATGACTACAGACGGAGACTTACTCATGATGCCAATCAATGGCAAGTTCCTAAAGAAGTATTATCCTTGATGAAATCCTTCTCATGATCAAGTTAACATTACGCCTCTGATCAAGACCTTCAGATCCAAGATATGTAGAAAGAGCGCTCCTCTCTTTCTCTGACGAGATCATACAACCATAAACCAGTGTCGAGCCGATCGAACACCAGTTGTATCAAAGAAGAGTCATGGTTACGAATTCACTATCGGGTAGTATTGAGCCGATCGAATGCCTTTGACATTGAAGAAGAAAACAAGGGATCAAGCTGTTTTAGCCTTGTCACTCTTCTCTAGTATATAAACATGTACCTATCCTCAACTTACAAGAATAGGTCATATTTTGAAGTCAAGCATGCCTAAGCAACGGTTTCGGGCAGATGGCTTATTTAGCCTGACTTTTCTATGTATAATGGTGCCATACCTCTCTGCTCTAGTTCGATCGATCGAAGTTCGACCCAACGGCAAAAGGTCCGACCAAACAAATGAGTTTATTGGATGACTTATTAAGCCAAACTCATCGAAGAAGGTTCAAGACGCATTCTCTTATAAAACTTTTCCACTGTTTCCATGTTCATACCAAGACGTGGCGATCAACCAAATGGTACCCGATTGAATCAAGGATCAAAGGAGTTTAGCTGATGATTTGGCAAGCTGAACTCATTGAAGAAGGTTCGTGACACATCCTGATACAGAATCTCTCCAATATGGAAACAAGATAAGGGTTGACAGAGAGTTCCCGAGGAACGATAATCTTCGAATCAAGATCTCGCGGAATCATGTCTGCTCCTTTAATCCCCAACTCACCTATAGAGTGAAAACCAAGGGGAAGCATCACGTTACTTAAAGTAACAAAATAATCTAACGCCTCTAACGGCTAAGGATAGAGGGAAATGTTGGCCTTTAAGCCCAACATAAGTCCTTGACAACTCATCATGCTGAGGGGAATAGCTTGGCTAGCCTGACTCAAACGGTAGTTGGTAAAGGCACAGCAAATCCATTGATAGCTGAGGGTTTGCTAAAAATCCTAAGGGACCTGTTCCCATTTGATTCCCTCACCAAAATCACTTAATAATTCCCGTCCATGGAATGGTAAGACCACATAGAAAGGTATTCATATCCCTTGCGAAATCATGAGTCTAACCTATCATGTTAACATTAAACCTCTGATGGTGAGATTCTGGCCTACTCCCGGTGGATAAAACCAACATCCTTTCGAATTTGGTCAACTTCTCTGGTGAATAAACTCCGCTTGTCATTCTCTTTAATAGAATGATAGGTCCACTCAAATTACTGTTATGTTCAAACACCTCTAACAGTAAAGAATTCTTGTCAAGTTAACATCACACCTCTGACAAGTTGCTTTACAAATCCTCGCGAAGTTCTCTGACATATAATCTTTCATGAGATTTATATTTCTCAGCTCCCCAGCAAATCTCTAGTAGACTCTCTTCAAAGTCTATTATTTCCCAGTCAGTCCCCGATGGACTTTCTTGGTTGTCACGTTAACAATACACCTCTAACAATTTCTTCCAAAAATATCTAAAGGAGATATTAATTTCCCACGGAATTTATAATCAAATCCTATTTCCCCCCACGGGATTATTCTTTTACCGTTATGTCCAGCTTGTCACCTCTAAACGGTAGAAATCCAGAGCTTGGTAGCAGTTCTCAATCAATTATGTCTATATTACCTCTGAACTGACAGATAACCAAGTCTCATCTTTCAGTCCAGTAGGGACTATTTCTTAGCCATTATGTCCAGTTTGCCACCTCTAAATGGCAGGGCTTTGAATCTAGCAACTTTTAATTGGTTATGTCCAGTTTATCACCCTGAACCGATGGATACCTAGATCGCCCTTCTTATGGTACTTCAACTGTCATGTCCAGTTCGCCACCTCTAAACAGATAAGTCCATAACTTTGTTCTCCTTCCCTCTACCAAGGTCTGGAGTTCTTACTATCATGTTAATACGACTATCTCTGAATAGCGAATTCTGAGTCTGATTTCTCTTAGTTGGTCATGTCCATATTACCTCTGAACCAACGGGTGCCCGATCTAATTCACCCTTGCAGTCCCTAGTGGGCTAGCTGCTAATTTAATGCGATTACCTCTGGCAGTGGATTTGGAGTTTAGTGTGCCTTAGTCTATCATATCTAGTATATCACCTCTGAATAGACGGGTCTCTAAAATCGAATTCACCTTCATTTTATCATCATGTCCAGATTATCACCTCTGAATGACAAAGTTTCAAGCTTGGTGGCTTCTCAATTGGTTATGTCCAGTTTATCACCTCTGAACTGACAGATAGCCAAGTCTCCCTTTTACTTACTGTTATGTCCAGTTCATTACCTCTGAACAGTAAACACTCCGAGTTTGATAATTTCTAATCGGTAATATTCAGTTTGTCACCTCTAAATCGATGAATATCCAATCTCATCTTTCTTTGTCATCAGGTCCAGATTATCACCTCTGAAAGACAAAATTTCGAGCTTAGTGGCATCTCAATTGATTATGTCCAATTATCACCTCTGAACCAACAGATAGCCAAGTGTCCCTTTTGCTTACTGTTATGTCCAGTTTGTAACCTCTAAACAGTAAACACTCCGAGTTTGGTAATTTCTAATCGGTTATGTCTAGTTTGTCAACTCTGAACCGATGAATATCTAATTTCATCTTTCTTTGTCGTCATGTCTAGTTCGTCACCTCTGAATGATAAGGCTTTGTATCTGGTGATTCCTACTTATCATGTCCAGGTTATCCGATGATCTTTAATCTCTTATGTTAATATTTACCTCTGAATAGTAAAGATCGTCAAGCTCATTTCTTCCATCCTCATCTCAATATGATTTGAGTCGAGCCTTTTCTCAAATTTGTAACTAATCCTATCAGTTTATCACCTCTGATTAGATTAGTTATACCATTATATACAAGTTGAAAGGAAGAACTGAAAAGTTCTAAAAATCTCAACGAAGGAGAAAGAGGAGAAAGAGACTTGTTTCTATAAAAGTTAAAAGAGAAGTAATTCTCTCTCTATTCAACCAATCGGGCTTTTATAGACATAAGATGTCTTAATTTCAAATCCTCAAAAGGAGCGCAGGCGGTCATTTCAAATCAATTTGAAACGGTGCCTAAGCGCCTTCCTGAGAAGCCCTGCTTCAGCCCCGCCAAGGGCTAACTCCGTTGTGAGTTCAGTATTGACCTCGCGCGACGCTTGAGTAACTTCGCTGAAAGATGAGGCTTAGCTCTGCTAAGAGCTCATCTCTACCTTCGCGAAAATTCAGTGCTAGCTTCGCCAGAAACTTGTTCCTGACTTAGTTGAAAATCTGTCTTCAGCTTCGCTGGAAGCTTAGCTCCGCTAAAAACTTTTATTTCCTCCTAAGGAAAAGAATTACCTAAGCTAGTACATTTGAGATGTTCTCGAATCGAAAAGGAGGGGAACAAAGTAGACAAGCAGAAAATAAACATTTTTATTGATTCAAAAGGGAAGATACATTGATACTACTTCAAGATTATCTTTCAACAGCAGAATCTTTGCTCTCAAGGCATACAAGTTGTCCTATCTGCTTTCAGGGGGATAAGCCAAACCAACTGGACACGAAAGGCCTTCCTCCTGCACAAGGTCGTAATCCTTCACTTAATGGCAGATTTTGCCATCAAGAAGCTGGATCTTCTTTGATTAAAATTGGCAAGGGATTGATTGCCACCAGAAAGCTGGATCTTCCTTAAACAAAATTGGCAAAGGAAGGATCCAAGACCTTACTGGTGACGTCCGCCTTCCCGAAGTGGATCATCTCGGATAAGCGACTACCAGCCCCTTCCCGAAGAGGATCATCTTGGATAAGCGACTGCCAGCCTCTTCTTGGAACGCGCATCAGTTGCTCTAGTATGTTCCGCCTGCTTATGATCAAAGTTACAACTTGAAAATCAAAAGGCAAGTTTTTGGTCTCTTTCAACAAGATGAAAACAGGCGAGCACAGTTCGCTGCAATACAAATAGAAAACAAGTTAACATCAAATCAAAGAGAGTGTGGAATGCTAAGTCAAAATTCTTTAGGCGAAGCTATCTAGTTGTTCCTTGAAGACGGATTTCAGCTAAGCAGAGGATAGCCTCGCTTGCACAGTAATGATAGACTAGCTTAGCATAAGCCAAGTTTTAATCCCGCCCAAGGCAGTTGACTGGAGAAGCCTCAAAATGGACCAAGTCCTAACCTCGCCTATATGGCTAGGCCAGACTGGCCCAGAGGGACGCAGTCTTGACCCCACCTATATGGCAAGACTGGCTCAACCTTGAAGAGGCTAAGTCCTAAGCCTTGCCTATATGGCAAATTTAACAGGCAGACAGTTCAAGGCAGCGACTCTACATGAAAAGAGTGAGAATGCTAGCTTCGCCGAGAAGCTGGAAAACAAAGCTGAAACCCTTTTCTAAAAGTCAACCAAATGCAAAGACCAAGGGAATATAATCCCTAAGATAGCTGGTAAAGCTAAGAAGATTAAGGGAGATAAACTCCCTGAAAATCACTGGATGGCTGAGGCTCTCCAGTTCTTGATTGAGTGAGAGTCCCCACAACTTCAGGGACCTCAGCCTCCTTACTTGAGCAATGGAGAGAGGTCAGAAACAAATCTCCTAGAAAGAGAGGAGTATGTTTCCCTGGATAGGACTAAAAGAGCCCTATTTATAGGCCTCGTGGTCTGACTACATCGCCACCATTTCAAGCTTAGAAGCGCAGGCGAATTTAAGGCTTTCAAGTGCTTGGCCTTGAGAAAGGGAATAGTCTCCCTCGGGAATGAGCACGAAGTTATTTGAAGTTCAGAAAAGGGAAATAATCTCCCTCGTTAATGCACGAGAGGATATTCTAACCTTGAAAAAGGGAACAATTCTTCTCGTAAATTGCGAAAAACGGTTAGCTTTGGGAACGGAGCGTCACTCCATCACAGCAAGCGCGAGGGTAATACCCATCTAAAGCGCGAAGCTACACCGGTAGACCCAAGCGCGAAGCTACCCATAAGCGGGTGGCTACCTAAGCGCGAGGCTACCCATAAGCGCGAGGCTACACGGAAGCGGATTCAATTCCTCGGCGAACCTATTCCAGCTTGAAAGTGAGGCTAAAGGCGAAGTTGAACTCAACCTCAAATGCGATGTCCATACCCACACACCATCAAAGCAGTTTAAAGTATTTCAAAATCTGAACCATTCTATTTCAGATTCACGAAAACTTTGAAGGGGGTATTGTTAACACTATAAAAAAGACAAGATTCCTAACTGGCCTGAACGATGTCTAACTTGTTGACATCTGCAAAAGGCAAGTGGCAGACAAGTCAACGACCCGTTCTTCACCCATCTCAAAGGAACGATCAGCAATTTGGACTCTACTGATCCAGTGAAGCAGACAGTAAACCAAAATCATCCTTAAAAGCCCGTGAGAAGGCCCAAGCAGGTCCAAAGACACTAAGTTAGCTCAACATTTAGTCTCGCACGAACCCACGAGATAAGTCTCACATGAGAAACCAAAGTTGCTTAGCATCACAGGAAGCTCCTTCATAGCCTCGCTGCGAGCTAACTTACAGCTTCACCTAAAAATGCTCAGTTAACTCCGCAGAAAGTTAGCTTTGCTCGAAGCTCCACGCAGCAGCGCAAAAGGTTGACTGGTAGCTTCGCCACAAGTTTTTTTCTAGCTCGCTGAGAGCTTTCTTCTAACTTCGCCAGAAGCTTCTCCCAGCTCTGCTATGAGTTCAACGCAATGACTCCCCTGCGGGTCCTTTATAGTCACTTTGACTAATCAAATCTCCAGAAGAAATCAAATCTCCAGATGAGATCATGTTGATTGAAATCAAATTTGGCAGTTGTCCGCCATGATCTTTTGACTCTCCCAATCAGGTAAGAAGATCAGACGAGATCTTTCAATTAACTAGAGAGGATCAAGGGAGTATCCCTCATTTAGCGGAGCGAATCAAGGGATTAGCGCTATATGCTATCCAGAGCTTCGCAGAAGTGATTCTAGCCTCGCGGTAAGGCTACTTTCCAGATACAAAACAGATTGATTTAATCTGTTTCCAGATTTTCAGGGCGATTATACCCCTGTTCTCCCTATAAATAGCCTACCAGAGGCACACAAGAGGAGAGAGGACAGACGGGTAAGGATAGAGAGGAGATTAGAGATCTACTCTCTCGCTTCCAAGGCTAAGCTCAGGATCTTGAAAAGATTCAAGTCCAAGAGGCTTTGAAAAGTATAAGCTTCTTTGGTGGTTTCAAAACTTAAGCCAACAAGAGATCTACTCTCTCGCTTCCAAGAATTTAGAGAATTACTTCTCTAATCCTACGAGGATAAATTCAGGGTGCTAATACCCTAAAGATCTTCCTCCCTCTCAAGGAATTTCCAGAACCAGGCGAGAAGGAATTCCCAAGCAGAGGCAGTTCGATCTTCTGACCGATCGCATCGTCAAAAGGATAAAGTGATCGTGCGCTGATCAGATTCCTACCGGCACACTTCCCCAGAAATCTAAGAGGAGATCTACCTGTAATTTTTTTTCAATTACTTGTAATTTAGCTCCTCGATCTCTTTTGTAAGTTTTTCCCTTTGCAAAATCAATGGAAAACAGCAACCACATCTACACAAGAGGCAAGGCACAAAGCCAAACTCTAACAATCACCTCTACACAAGAGGGATAGGCACAAAACTAAAACTCCAATCACAATCACCTCTACACAAGAGGGATAATCACATACCCAAAGCACAACCACCTCTACACTAGAGGGATAGGCTCAAACCAAAGCAAATAAGAGATTACAACACTTGGTGATCCAATGATCACAAACAATATTCCGCACAAAACTAGATCCTATAGATAGGATAGATATGACAGCTCAAGTGTGAGAAAATAAAGTGTTTGGAAAGAAAATAACAAAGAAAAACTCTTGGGAAAAACAACAAATATATATTGAAATCAAGATCAAAACCAATCTCCCAAAGGCTCTCTTTTCTTTGATTTTTCCAACACTTTAAAAAAAATAAAAGATAAATATTTTTAGCACAAAAACTCTTTAAAAACTTGCTGCTAAAATACTTGTATACATGGGAAAATTTGCTCTCAAATTCTTGTTAAAAACAGCCCAAGAGATGGCTATTTATAAGCCTATCCAAAATATAGCGGTTGGCAGCTGGAAAAGCCCAGAATGCCCTTCCGGTTGATCGACAAACGATCATAATTCTGATCGTTGTGCCTCCGGTCGACCGCCCGGTCAACCGGGCACAGCCTGTTGGTCGACCGCCCGGTCGACCGGCAGCACCTGAGAGTAGGGTGCTTACAGTCAGTCGACCGTGTGGTCGACCGGCCTTCTAGGCTGAACCTTGTGCACGTTTCGTGCACATCAGTTGACCGGTCTGGTCGACCGACCCCTGGTCTGGTCGACGGTCCAGTCGACCGCCAGTAGGATCTGACAGTATTTCAGAACATAAAACTTAACCATTTTAATTCCAATAAAATCCCATAAATTCTCATAAATTTCACAAAAATAAGTTCTTGTAAGATATTTGAATAACAAATATGTGTGACCAAAAATCAACACATATTACAAACTATTTGAACTATTTTTGTGACATGAAATATTTAGCCTTAAATAAAAACGGTATTTTCCAAAAACCAAACTTCTAAAGGAAAATACGGTTTTTCTATAAACTTGTATAAATATAAAAACATGATATTGAAACACATTTGAAGCATATTGTATATGAATATAATCCTATACACATGTAGTAGATATATTTATGTTTTTGACATAAAATTCAAAATAGGTTTTGTTTAAATACAAAACTCCAAACACATGAAATAGAATATCAAAATAAGTTTTTCCAAATATGTGAAGCACAGATGTATATAGATAAAATCCAATATACATTAAACCATGTTAACTTGTTTTAATTCTACCTGTTCATGAAAACCATATATATGTGAAGTAGAAATCCAAAAGCGGTTAAACCGAAAATCAAACTTATTGAACTTGTGTGTGTGTGTGTGTGTGTGTGTGTGTGTGTGTGTGTGTGAACTTGAGCATATCAACACTATCTATCTTTATACAAGATCTAAATAAACCGAAGTCTTTTTATCGATCCTTATCTTCAAGACGACCCAATCCAAACACGATCCAAAGAGCTTGACTTCAACCGAGTGCTAGATGTGATCTGGACGCGCGAGCTCTTGAGTCTACACGTGTTAGCTCCCAAAAACTCCTTTGTTGAAGCTAAACGCCTACTAAGATCTTGATTAAATATCTGAAACTAAATAGACACAAGATCATTAGTATTATAACTACATGAGTTAATCTTCATCAAAACTAGAGCGATTGGCATTTGGGCCAACAATCTCTCCCTTTTTTATGATGACAAAACTCATGGAGTTATGTATGCATGGATTAAAGATAAGCTTCATTGAAGCTCTCCTTAACTCATGCATAGCAATAAACAATAAAGATATTTAATGAAATGCATAAACTAAATAAGACATCTATGCATAAACTGAGATATAAACATGCATATATAAACTCTCAAAATTCTTCTCCACCCTTTTTGTCAATTCATCAACAAAGGGGTGAGGACAATCAAACAATAAAGATATATATACGATATACATTCATGAAGAGGAGAGGCGTAAAGTTAGCTCCCCTGCATACATGCATTACATGGAGAAGGGATGACCAGACCCTAATTCACATAAAACATAATATACAATGTATAAGCGGAGATGTTAAGCTCCCCCTACACACGTGTATCACGTAAAGAAGAGAGGTCAAGTTCCTCAATGTAAGATACACTTCAACATGAATCTATATAGAGAGACGATGTTAAGCTCCCCTTGCATATAGGCAAAACATATTAACAAATTTTAGAACCACTTTTTAAAACAAAATTTTGAAATTTCTTGAAATCAACAAAATAAATTTTGATACCAATGAAATCAAATAGTAGTTGACAAAGATAAAAGTAGGTACCACTTGAAATTTTTTTTCTATAAGATACCATAGTAGATTTTGATACCAATTGAAGGTGAGACTTGAAGTTCATTTTGATATCAAATAAATACCAATTGAGATACCAACTGAAATCAATATATAAGCTTGTATAGATACCAATTAACGTTTAGAATAAAATCAAGCTTAACATAAACATAATTTTTTGCTTTAAAATAAATGTAAAACATTGTAGAGACAAGCACAATCAAATCATATATATGTATGTATGAAAATAGAAATACCAATTGACATTGATACTCATTGAAATTTGAATCATACATATAACAAATATGAGTATACATAAACAAAATTCCTTGAAGATCAAGTGTATAACTCATACCTACCACCCTATTCATGCACATGATAAAAGATATTCAATAAGGGTATATAAAGCATAGTCGCCCAACTATCTGCCCTTAAAAGGTAGGGGTTTTCAAAAATCATGATTTGAAAATATTTTAGCATAATTTGAAAACTCTACCATTTGAAGAATTAAGAAACGAGTTTAAAATAATATTTGAAATACTAGTTAAAAATCTTTCAAGACATAAAACCAAATCATATATCCCATGAGGTATTGCTAAGTACATAAAAATTGTCACTCAAGATCTATAAAGCTCAAAAATGTACTCATAAAACAAGGTCATGAGTAAACACAAATAATGAGAGTGTACAAGAATCATGTGAAAAGTATAATTGTGGAAATAGGCAATGAAGCTCAATGAAATTCTTTTATAAACATGAAAAACATAAAAATTTAATTTTCATCAAAACAATACAAACTTCAAGGCATATGTTATTTTGTCTAAACTAGAAGTATATATACATATCCCAAACACAAGTGAGTCCATAATAGAATTTTGCATGAAAAGAAAGTGACTTTAGGATAAACATGTATATCTAATAGTTTTAGACAAAATTAACATATACATGAAGATAAATACATTTTTATGAAAACATGTACAAAAATAGGGAAAACAAGTATAAATGAAAAATCATCAAAAGTAGGTTATACATGTACATGTAATGAGCACAAATGAGCAACGAAGCACAAACATATAATAACCAAATGTATCTCACTACTTGTACAAGTATATACACAAGTTTTAACAAAAAGTTCCATCTAAACATGTAATCAAAACATGAAGTGCACAAATATCAACAAACATGATCATTAGGGTAAATTCACGTTCTTTAGAGTTAGGATATACATAATAGCTAAAGTATAGTGAGAACACAAAAATATAAATTCATATAAACATAGGTGTATCTCAAAGGACTATCTATGTATATCACATGTCTAATTTACATTATATTTAACATAATTAGCATTAAAACATGATATGCTAAAAATCAATAATATAAAAACATGTAAACAACATAAGGAGTTAGAGATAGTTACCAAAACCAATAGGAATAATCTCTAGATCTCTAAAATATGGTGATCCTCCCACCAAACTTTTCTTGAAAGTGATACATCCAAAAGTGTCACCATTTAGCTCGAAACGCATCCACCATCAAGGCACCAATACCCTCACGTTAAGTGAGAGTCCACACCTACATCAAATACAATAGGGGTGAATTTTGGTACCCATACCTTATTGGGTCCATGGGGGTTAGCTCCATTCCTAACCCAAATAAATTTGTTTGCAAAATCTGAATCTTGTATTCTATCATAACAAAATTTTACAAGGTGGCCCTTATGTCCACAATGTGTACAAGTGTACACATGAGCATACATAGAATCATGTGTGTGAGTATGATGAGCATGTGTATGTTGTGTTTTGTGTGCATGCATATGAGGAGCATGTTTCTTGCGAAACATGGATCCCAATCGTGTGTGGTTCATGGCACATTGGCTCAAAGTGGAGCCCAAATAATCTACACTCTTCTTTAACATATATATATCATTTTCAACATTAGAAGAAGTAGAGCATGCAATAGAAACACTAGATGATGAAGTTATAATAGCATGGTAAACATGTAAATCTAAATCTTTTTTAAAAAATTTATTTTCATTTGAAACAAATTTCAATTCTTTTGAAATCATCGAAGAATTGTTCTCTTTTAAAACACAATCAAGTTTTGAAGACAAAACTTCATTATTCTTCAAAACAACATCACAATTATTTTTATTCTTTAAAATTTTGTTTTCATTTAAGGCAAGATCAAGTTAGGATTTCAATGAGTCCCTTTCACTTGAAATCTCAACCATCTCTTGTAAAACCATATTAAGTTTTGAAAATAAATTCTTATTTTCTCTTTTTAATTTATAACTCTTTTTTTTCAAAACTTTATACTTTGAAAATAAGTTTTCACAAACTATAGACAATTCTTCATTTAAAGCATCTGCATCCATGTTATCACAAGAAGAACTAGAACTATTATCTAGTGGAGTGTCCGAGTTTACCTCAAGGGAGTCATTTCCTTAGACCATGTAGCAACTTTAGTCGGACTCATCTCCACTAGATTCTTTTTCCATAAAGTTTGTCATTTGTAGCTCGGGAGATATCAATATGTTCCACACTGTAAAAGTAGAATCACAATGAGAAACTTTAGACAAATATTCTTTGCTAAGTGAATGCTTTAGTGCATATAGAGCTTGTGTATTATCCTCAATGTACTTGGCATTATCAAAATAAGTTTTCTTGGTAGTGGCAAGATAGACATGCAAACCAATGGCTTTTAAATAAGTACTCATTTTAAGCTTCCATATATCGATGTTAGAAACATCAAATATGGGAGGGGCATGGTGATCCATGAGTGTATAGAGTATACGTGTGCAAATTCAAATCTAGATTAGTAAGCCAAGATCTCACTCCTAGGTGGTTAAACCTAATATTAGGAGCATAAGTTCTGATACCAATTGAAAATACACCTAGAGAGGGGATGAATAGGTGTATTAGCTATTCTAATGACAAATGATGTGGAAATAAAAACTAATTGCAACACACTCGGTGAAACCAATGAGTGTAGCCGAATTCCCCGTGAAGGGCTCTAGACTATCTCCTCTAGATTCCTCTAAATAAGAGTTGAGGTGCTATATGAAGCTCTCTTGGTTCAACACATGTATGGGCACACAAACAATATCAAGCATGTAAGTGATATGAACAATATAAAATAATGAAAGATATAAGAGAGATAGAGTTTAGAGATAGTGGATCAAATACACACATATGTTTCGAGGTTCGAGCCACTACTCTACGTCCCCACCTTCACACAGAAGGATTTTCACTACGTCCACACAGGATCTCCGATACAGGGAACCTCAACCGAGGAATTTGCAATTACAAATCTTGAGTATGCAACTCCTCTCTCAACACAACCACCTCTGCACAAGAGGCAAGACACAAAGCCAAATCCAACAATCACCTCTACACAAGAGGGATAGGCAAGAGGGATAGGCACAAAGCCAAAACTCTAACCACAATCACCTCTACACAAGAGGGATAACCACAAACCCAAAGCACAACCACCTCTACACTAGAGGGATAGGCTCAAAACAAAGGCAAATAAGAGATTACAATACTTGGTGATGCAATGATCACAAACAATAATCCTCACAAAAAAAGATCCTATAATAGGATAGATATGATAGCTCAAGTGTGAGAAACAAAGTATTTGGAAAGAAAAAATAGCAAAGAAAAATACTTAAAAAAAACACCAAATAGACATTGAAATCAAGATCAAAACCAATCTTCGAAAGGCTCTCTTTTCTTTGATTTTTTTCAACACTCTAAAAAAAAATAAAAGATAAATCTTTTTGGCACAAAAACTCTTTAGAAACTTGCTACTAAAACAATTGTATAGATGAAAAATTTGCTCTCTAAATTCTTGTTAAAAACAGCCCAAGAGATGGCTATTTATAAGCCTCTCCAAAATATAGTCATTGGCAGCTAGAAAATGTTGGCCCAAAAGGTTACACTCTCCATTTATTGAGTTTTGATGATGACAAACCAAATAAGAGCTATTTGGTACTAATAAATTTGCTTAAGATAAGTTTCAGGATAAATACCATGTTTGGAGGCCATTGCTTGCTATTGCAACAACTTCTAGGTTCATGAAGCTATGAAGGCATATTGCACATCAAGGAAGGATCATATAAGAAGAAGGCTCTAGCAAGGATAGCATGGCTCAAAGACTTGAAGATTGCTCAAGAAGTCTTTAATTATTTTGTTTTTAGTTTTATAGTTTGTTAAAGAATAGTGGATAGGTTTGAAGCTCTATCACACACGTTTTTGCGCACATACTTAATCTAAAATAATTTCTTATAATTTATACAAAAATATTTTGCATACAAGATTTTGCCTACAGATATATATTTGTGTTTTATACTAATCCCTGTTCAAAAGTATTTTTGTCAAAATCAAAATCCCTTTAATTTTCTGTCCAAAATCTGGTTTTTGACCTGAGCCAGTCGACCGGACAGTCGACCGGACCTATGTCAGGTTTGGCTGGTCGACTGGCCCAGTCGACTGTAGTTCTGGGTGTACATATATCAGTGTGCACGTTTTTGCGGTCGACCGCACGGTCGACCGACTGTAACTCAGTCTGCTCTCAGTTAGATTGGGTCGACCGGGCGGTCGACTGCTGGCCTGCAACGGTCAGATTTTTTGTACGTGCGGTCGACCGGCCAGTCGACCGGACTAGCCGTTTGAACAGTAACGGGCATTTTTCTGAGCTGTTTTATTTTGTCCTTTTGTGTTTAAAGATTTGATTTAGGGATATATTTTGAATCTAATATGACTTAATTAGCCTTAAGATTGTTTTATCACTTAACCTAGCCCTCTCCTATAAATAGGGGTGTTTGGGGAGTGATTGTTCAACAACAATTTTTGCAAGAAAAATTCAAAAGTTTAAGGCTTTCAAAAGAGATTTGTTTCTTGATTTTTGTGCTGAAATTCTCTCTCATTTTCTGAAGTGGTTTTTGAAATACTCTCTGATTTAATTTTCTTTCTTCACTTACAACAAGAGCTTCATTCCTACTCATTATTCTCTAAGGACCTTTTG
This sequence comes from Agave tequilana, assembly GCA_038442645.1. Classification (NCBI taxonomy): domain Eukaryota; kingdom Viridiplantae; phylum Streptophyta; class Magnoliopsida; order Asparagales; family Asparagaceae; genus Agave; species Agave tequilana. The sequence goes on from JAVJIF010005333.1 coordinate 167,161, forward strand.
TAAGGGAAGAGACTTTTGAAAGAGAGAGTTTGTGGTCTTTTGACTACTCAGAAATTGTCTTGTACTTGAGATTGTGGAGTTGGGTACTCCGGTGTAATTGTGATTTCTTTGTGATAGTGGAAGTAGCTAGAATCCTTCTGGGGAAGGCGGGGAGTAGAGCTGGGTGCTCGAACCTCGATAACATATCCTTGTGTTTGCGATTGGTTTACATTCTTGCACTTATTACTTGCTTATCATCATCATTGCTATATTTACTTGCTTTCATTCATCTTGTGAATCTTGTGTGGTGATTGTTACATCTAAATTTTTTAATTTGTCCATTGATTAGCATTATCACCTATTCACCCCCCCCCCTCTAGGTGATTTTCAATTGGTATCAGAGCTTGGACTCTAGGTTTTGGCTTAACATCCATAGAGAGATCCTTAAAATTTGCTAATCAACATTTTCATTCATACATTCATACACTAGTAAACATGGCCGATAACATTAAAACCCCTCCTAAATTTGATGGACTTAATTTCCCTATTTGGAAGGTTAGGATGACTATATTTTTGCAATCTTTGGGTAGCTTAGTGGCCAAGTCCTTGACCAAACCCTATGTAGCACCCGATGGTGATGAGAGCACTTGGACCGACTTCAACTTTAGAGAATATGAGGCTAACTCCAAGGCCCAAAACTCCCTATTAACCGCCTTGAATGAGGATGACCTTACACAGGTAATTCATTGCCAATCCGCCTATGAGATTTGGCAACACTTATTGGTCACACACGAAGGGACTTCACAAGTCAAGAGAGCTAAGATAGATCTCTTGAGGTCCCAATATGAGTCATTTAAAATGATTGATGATGAGTCTATTGATAGTATGATTACAAGGTTCACTAAAATCACTAATGGTCTTTCTTCATTAGGTGATGACATCTCCAACGATCAAAAGGTGCGGAAAGTGATTCGGGCTCTTCCATCTTCATGGGAGATAAAGGCCACCACCTTAAAAGAATTGAACGACAAGGACGAGATGGACCTCATTAGTCTCATTGGGAACCTAAAGACCCATGAGATGGAGAAGAAGGCAAGAGAAGAGGCCACTACTTCAAAGAAGAAATCCATAGCCTTCAAGACTTCATCCACCAATGATGACGATGAAGAAGATGAAGAAGATGATGAGGAGCTAACTCTACTTGTGCGGAATGTCAAGAGGTTCTACCGGAAGAACAAGCTCAACTTTCGGAAGAAATTTGAAGGCAAAGAGGAGAGAAGGATCATTTGCTACAATTGCCGCAAACCCGGACATATCATGACGGATTGCCCGGAATTTAAGAAGAAGATAACTTCCTCCTTCAAGCCAAAGAAGCCGGAGGAAAAGAAAGCATACAAGGCAACGTGGGATTCGGAAAGCGAGTCCGAAGAAGAGGTGGATACGGCGAACATGTGTTTCATGGCGAACACTCCTAAGGTAACCCCTCAATCTCATAATGATGAAGATGATGAACTAAGTAAGGAAGTTCTTGTACATGCCTTTGTTGAACTTTCTGAAACTTATGACAATAAAAAGATTGAATGTTTTAAATTACAAAAAGAAGTTGCTTTTCTTAAAAATCAACTTGCTATGGTTTCTAAAGAAAAAGATGATATTTCTTCTAATCTTATTTCTCTTCAAAATGAGTTTAATGCCTACAAGGTTTCTTGTAAGGGAAAATCTCCTATTGTTGATGAAAAAGAAATTTCTTCTTTTAAATCTAAAATAAATGATTTTAAAAAAGTTTTAAATGATTGTGCTTTTAATACAAAGAAACTTGAGAACATGATTTCTAAAAAGCACACCTCACATGTTAAGTCTACTCATGCTCACACTACACATGCTAAATCTTTTCATGCTCACAACTCTCATTCTCACAAATCACACACTCATTATGCTTTCAAATATGGTAGAATATATAGATGCACATATTGTGGTAAGAATGGACATTTAGCTAAATTTTGCTATGACCAAGTTAATAGATCAAATAATCTTGTTTGGGTTAATGAAACTAACCCCTAGGACCCAAGAAAATGTGGGTACCAAAATCAAGTCCTAAATTATTTGATGTAGGTACACACCAAGGCTCCAAGATGTAGGGAGCGGTGGTACCTTGATAGTAGTTGTTCAAGACATATGACGTGGGATATCAACAACTTTACAACCCTATCAAGGTACATGGAAGGTGGCTCCGTCACATTCGGGGATGACTCCAAAGGAACTATCATTGGTATAGATAACATTCAAATTGGTGCATCTCCTATTATAGAGAATGTTGTTTTAGTAGATGGTTTGAAACATAATTTGCTTAGCATTAGTCAACTTTGTGACCGTGGACTTAAAGTTGTTTTTGATGATTCTTCTTGCAAAATTTTTGATGTTAAATCCGATGTTTGTTTTCTTACCGGTTTTCGTGATAATAATGTTTACATTATTGACATGCTTAATTTAGATTGTTCTACTAAATGCTTGAATGCTTTTGATGAAAATTCTTAGCTTTGGCATAGAAGATTAGGACATGCATCTTTTGACCATCTTGCTAGAATTAATTCTAAGGATTTAGTAAAGGGTATACCTTGCTTGAAGTTTGAGAAAGACCGCATTTGTGGTGCGTGCCAACTTGGGAAACAAACCAAGTCTTCCTTCAAACCAATTAAGGATATCATGACTACTAGGCCCTTAGAACTAATTCATATGGATCTTTTTGGACCAACACAAACTAAAAGTTTAAATGGTAGTAGATTTGCATTTGTTTTAGTTGATGATTTTTCCCGTTTCACTTGGGTTTTCTTCTTGCAAAGTAAAGATCAAACATTTTCATATTTCAAAATCTTTCGAAAAAGGGTTGAAAAAGAAAAAGATTTTTCGATTTTGAGAATAAGGAGTGATAGAGGTGGTGAGTTTGTTAACCAACTCTTCATGACTTATTGTGATGAAAAGGGGATCAAGCATGAAATGTCTTGTCCTAGGACTCCACAACAAAATGGAGTTGTAGAAAGGAAAAATAGAACACTTCAAGAGATGGCTAGGACAATGATAAGTGAATATGACCTCCCTCAATATTTATGGGCCGAGGCCGTAAACACCGCATGCTATATTTCAAATCGTATTTATGTGTGTAAGAATTCTTCCAAAACATCTTTTGAAATGTATCATTCTAGAAAACCAAATGTTGTATATTTTAAAGTTTTTGGATGCAAGTGTTTTGTTTTAAATACTAAGGAGAATTTAGGTAAGTTTGATGCTAAGGCTTATGAAGCTATCTTTGTTGGATATTCCTCTACTAGCAAAGCATATAGAGTTTTTAATAGATCTTCACTTACTATTGAAGAAATCATGCATGTTAAGTTTGAAGAATCTAATGTGGTTGTTGAGAATGTTGTAGAGATTGAACCATTAGGTGAAGACATGGAGAGACTATCCTTGAAGGACTCACCCGCTCAAGAAGAAAATCAAGAATCAATTGGTGATGTTCAAGAGGATAAAGAGGAAAGCTCTCAACCGCTTCCTAAAGCTTAGAGATACGCTTCAAATCATCCTAAGGAGCTCATCTTGGGTGATGCATCTAAAGGAGTCACAACACGCTCCAAACTCCATGACCTATGTGGTAACTTTGCTTTCATTTCTCATTTTGAACCCAAAGGCATTCTCGAAGCCGAGACGGACCCATATTGGTTGCTTGCCATGCAAGAGGAACTCAATCAATTTGAGCGCAACCAAGTTTGGCACCTTGTTCCTAAGCCCCACGATAGACCAATAATTGGTACTAAGTGGATCTTTAGAAACAAGATGGATGAGTCCGGAAATGTCATTAGGAATAAAGCTAGGTTAGTGGCCCAAGGTTACACTCAAGTTGAGGGAATTGACTTTGAGGAGACCTTTGCACCCGTAGCACGGCTTGAAGCCATACGGATGACACTAGCTTTTGCATCTTTCAAAAATTTTAAACTTTTTCAAATGGATGTGAAAAGTGCATTTTTGAATGGTTTTATTAATGAAGAAGTTTATGTTTCTCAACCTCCCAGTTTTGTTGATTATGTTCATCCCGATTTTGTTTTCAAACTTGATAAAGTTTTATATGGATTGAAACAAGCTCCTAGAGCTTGGTATGAAAGGCTTTCTAGTTTTCTAATTTCAAATGATTTTGTTAAAGGCAAAGTAGACACAACTCTATTTACTAAGCATGTTGATAATGATATATTAATTGTGCAAATTTATGTAGATGATATAATTTTTGGTTCTACTAATGAGCTTTTATGCAAGGATTTTGAAAAGGTCATGCAACTTGAATTTGAAATGTCTTCAATGGGTGAGCTCAATTTCTTCCTTGGACTCCAAATCAAGCAATTGCAAAACGGGACGTTCATAAGTCAAGCCAGGTACGCAAAGGAACTTGTAAAGAAGTTTGGACTTGAAGGCTCAAAGACTTGCAACACTCCCATGGCAACTACAACCAAGCTTGATAAAGATGACCAAGGTAAAAATGTTGATATTAAATTATATAGAAGCATGATAGGAAGTCTTTTATATTTAACGGCAAGTAGGCCGGATATCATGTTTAGTGTGTGTCTTTGTGCTAGATTCAATCGTGTCCTAAAGAGTCCCATCTTATTACGGTAAAACGCATTATTCTTTATATTAAGGGCACTATTGGGATGGGTCTTTGGTATCCGAAAACCGGAGATTTCTCAATGACGAGTTATTCGGATGCCGACTATGCGGGTTGTAGAGTAGATAGAAAGAGTACTAGTGGGACATGTCAATTTCTTGGTAATTGTCTTGTTTCATGGTCCTCTAGGAAACAAAATTCCGTAGCACTCTCAACCGCCGAGGCGGAGTATGTTGCCGCGGGGGCTTGTTGTGCACAAGTCCTTTGGATGAAACATACTCTCCTTGATTTTGATTTGCATTTTGATCATATAAAAATATTTTTTGATAACACTAGTACTATACACATGACTAAGAATGCAAATCAACATAGTAAGACCAAGCACATTGAGATTAGATATCACTTTCTTAGAGATCATTTTGAGAAAGGAGATATAGATATTGATTATGTTTCTACGGATTTACAACTAGCCGATATTTTCACTAAACCCCTTGATTTGGCTAGATTCTCGTTTATTTCTGGAGAACTTAATGTTTGTGTTATTGAATAGACATGTTTTTCATAACCCTTTTTGATGTATGACAAAAAGGGGGAGAATAAGTTTACATGGACAAAAATAAATTTATATGGTCTTGGTTCCATATGAGTTTATATGAGTTTATATATGTTTTTGTTGTCTTGTTTTGGTTTCATGTTTTCATGCGTTTTTGAGAATTCTTGTGTTTTATTGGTATTATTTTAATTGGTTTCAATTAGTATCAAGAGCATTTTTCTTTGTTTTGTTGTTTTCAATAAATTCTTGTGTTTTTCATATAGCATAATTTGAGGGGGAGTTTTCTCCTCCCCTATATTTTTGTTTATAGCCTATTTGTTTTGTCATCATCAAAAGGGGGAGATTGTTGGCCCAAAAGGTTACACTCTCCATTTATTGAGTTTTGATGATGACAAACCAAATAAGAGCTATTTGGTACTAATAAATTTGCTTAAGATAAGTTTCAGGATAAATACCATGTTTGGAGGCCATTGCTTGCTATTGCAACAACTTCTAGGTTCATGAAGCTATGAAGGCATATTGCACATCAAGGAAGGATCATAGAAGAAGAAGGCTCTAGCAAGGATAGCATGACTCAAAGACTTGAAGATTGCTCAAGAAGTCTTTAATTATTTTGTTTTTAGTTTTATAGTTTGTTAAAGAATAGTGGATAGGTTTGAAGCTCTATCACACACGTTTTTGCGCACATACTTAATCCAAAATAATTTCTTATAATTTATACAAAAATATTTTGCATACAAGATTTTGCCTACAGATATATATTTGTGTTTTATACTAATCACTGTTCAAAAGTATTTTTGTCAAAATCAAAATCCCTTTAATTTTCTGTCCAAAATCTGGTTTTTGACCTGAGCCAGTCGACCGGACAGTCGACCGGACCTATGTCAGGTTTGGCCGGTCGACTGGCCCAGTCGACTGTAGTTCTGGGTGTACATATATCAGTGTGCACGTTTTTGCGGTCGACCGACTGTAACTCAGTCTGCTCTCGGTTAGATTGGGTCGACCGGGCGGTCGACCGCTGGCCTGCAACGGTCAGATTTTTTGTACGTGCGGTCGACCGGCCAGTCGACCGGACTAGCCGTTTGAACAGTAACAGGCATTTTTCTGAGCTGTTTTATTTTGTCCTTTTGTGTTTAAAGATTTGATTTAGGGATATATTTTGAATCTAATATGACTTAATTAGCCTTAAGATTGTTTTATCACTTAACCTAGCCCTCTCCTATAAATAGGGGTGTTTGGGGAGTGATTGTTCAACAACAATTTTTGCAAGAAAAATTCAAAAGTTTAAGGCTTTCAAAAGAGATTTGTTTCTTGATTTTTGTGCTGAAATTCTCTCTCATTTTCTGAAGTGGTTTTTGAAATACTCTCTGATTTAATTTTCTTTCTTCACTTACAACAAGAGCTTCATTCCTACTCATTGTTCTCTAAGGACCTTTTGTAAGGGAAGAGACTTTTGAAAGAGAGAGTTTGTGGTCTTTTGACTACTCAGAAATTGTCTTGTACTTGAGATTGTGGAGTTGGGTACTCCGGTGTAATTGTGATTTCTTTGTGATAGTGGAAGTAGCTAGAATCCTTCTGGGGAAGGCGGGGAGTAGAGCTGGGTGCTCGAACCTCGATAACATATCCTTGTGTTTGCGATTGGTTTACATTCTTGCACTTATTACTTGCTTATCATCATCATTGCTATATTTACTTGCTTTCATTCATCTTGTGAATCTTGTGTGGTGGTTGTTACATCTAAATTTTTAATTTGTCCATTGATTAGCATTATCACCTATTCACCCCCCCTCTATGTGATTTTCAGAAAAGCCCAGAATGCCCTTCCAGTCGACCAGCCAACGGTCATAATTCTGACCGTTGTGCCTACGGTCGACCGTGCACAGCCTGTCAGTCGACCGGCAGCACCCGAGAATTGGGTGCTTACAGTCGATTGACTATTTGGTCGACTGGCCTTCTAGGCTGGACCTTGTGCACGTTTCGTTCACATCGGCCGACCGGTCCGGTCGACCGACCCCTGGTCCGTTCGACCGTCCGGTCGACCGCCAGTAGGATCTGGCATTATTTCAGAACTTAAAACTTAACCATTTTAATTCCAATAAAATCCCATAAATACTCATAAATTTCACAAAAAATAAGTTCTTGTAAGATATTTGAGTAACAAATATGTGTGTCCAAAAATCAACACATATTACAAACTATTTGAACTATTTTTGTGATATAAAATATTTGGCCTTAAACAAAAACAGTATTTTCCAGAAACTAAACTTCTAAAGGATAATACGGTTTTTCTATAAACTTGTATAAATACAAAAATATGATATTGAAACACATTTGAAGCATATTGTATATGGATATAATCCAATACACATGTAGTAGATATATTTATGTTTTTGACATAAAATTCAAAATAGGTTTTGTTTAATTACAAAACTCCAAACACATGAAATAGAACATCAAAATAAGTTTTTCCAAATATGTGAAGCATAGATGTATATAGATGAAATCTAACATATATTAAATCATGTAAACTTGTTTTGATTCTACCTATTCATAAAAACCATATATATGTGAAGTAGAAATCCAAAACTGGTTAAACTGAAAACCAAACTTATTAAATTTGTGTATGTGTGAACTTGAGCATATCAACACTATCTATCTTTATACAAGATCCAAACAAACCGAAGTCTTCTTGTCGATCCTCATCTTTAAGATGACCTGATTCAAACACGATCCAAAGAGCTTGACTCCAACCGAGTGCTAGATGCAATCTTAACGCGCGAGCTCTTGAATCTACACGTGTTAGCTCACAAAAACTCCTTTATTGAAGCTAAATACCTACTAAGATCTTGATTAAATACCTGAAACTAAATAGACACAAGATCATTAGTACTATAACTACATGAGTTAATCATTATCAAAACTATGTTGGCCCAAAGGCCTTCCACTCTAGTTTTGATGATGATTAACTCATGTAGTTATGTGTACTAATAATCTTGTGATTTTAGTTTCAGACCATTAACCAAGATATTAGTTGGTGTTTAGCTTCAACAAGATGATTTGGAAGCTTGCACATGTTGATTCAAGAGCCCAAGCGTCAAAGATCATACATTGCACTTGCTCGGTGAATCAAGAGTTTTTGGATCGAGCCGACTTGGAGATTGCGCTCTAGCTTGGAGATTGCGCTCTACAAGAAGACTTAGGTATCCATAGTTTTAGTTTGTGTTTAGAGCCTAATTGTAAAGATTAGAATAGTATGATAAGCTCAAGTTCACAACACACACCTTTCATGTTTTGATTTTCGGTTTTAGGTTTAACCGATCTTGGTTTTCATGAATAGATTTTTTATCAAAACAAGTTTACATGGTTTATGTATATTAGATTTGTTCTATATACATGCATGCTTCAATTGTTTAGACAAACTTTGTTTGATAATCTATTCCATGTGTTTTATGTTTTGGTATTTACAACAAAACATATTTTTGGACTTAATGACAAAAATCATGATATATATATATGTTTCTTGTATATTGAATTTCTATTCATATACAACATGCTTCAAAATGTTTAAATATCATATTTTTGTATTTCAGATAGGTTTTGGACAATGTGTATTTTCTATTCAAAATCCGAGTTTTAGAAAATACAAGTTTTGGTTTTTGATAAATATGATAAGATACAAAAATAATTTTAATTGCTTGATATTTGAGTCAAAACTTTTATCACATGTTTATATATCAATGCAAAATGCTAAAACTATTTTTGGGGATTTTTAGTAATTTATAAGAATCTATTTGACATTAATTTTCCTCAGATTTCAGACCTGACTTTTGTCTGCCAGGCTTGGCCGGTCGACTGGTACGGTCGACCGCACCAAAGAAGCCAGTCGACCGTTCTGGTCGACCGACGTGCACGGATACGTGCACGCTGGCTGACTCTGTAGCCGGTCGACCGAAGCGGTCGACCGACGGAGAGCTGTTGGCTCTCAGGAATTCTCGGTCGACCGAGGCGGTCGACCGTAGCCACAACGGTTCAGAATTTGACCGTTGGGCGGTCGACCGGGCCGGTCGACCGGCATGGTAAAACTGGCAAATATTCTGTAAACGGCTAGTTTTCTAAATTGCCTATAAATACCCCATTTGAGAGAGTTTTTCTCTAAGAATTTTGGGCTAAAATTTTCTATCTCTCTGGTGTTTTTGCTGCAAGAAAAATAGGTTTTTGGATTCAAAGTGAACAATCTTTTGTGTTTTTGATTAGGGTTTGAAAAACCAAAGAAAAGGGATTTTGGGAAAAGCTTTTGTTTGAACTTCTATATCTTGATTTCATTTGTTTCCCAAAGGTTTTTTCTTTGAGTTGCTGGTTTCATATCCCTTGGTTTTCTCCACACTTGAGCCAAAATCTACTATCTATATCTATAGGTTATTTGTGTGGAAGAAGAAGTTGTTTGTGGTTGTTGTTGTGACCACCAAGTTGTAACCCAATCTTTTCTTAGGTTTGTGCTTTGGGTTGTATCCCTCTAGTTGAGAGGTGATCCTTGTATTGGTTGGTGATTGGGAGTTTGTTGTATTGGTTGGGAGTTTGCCTCAAGGAGGAGGTTGTGATTGTTGGAGTTTGCCTCAAGGAGGAGGTTGTGTTTGTTGGCTTGGAGTGGTGCCTCAAGAAGGAGGTTGTACTTGTAAAGAGAGGAGTTGGGTACTCCTTGTGAGAGTTCTTGGTGAACGAGCTAGTGGATTAGAAATCCTTCGTGTGTCGAAGGCGGGGATGTAGAGCTGGGTGCTCGAACCTAGAAACATATCTCTGTGTTTGCGATTGATCCATTGACTCTCTCTACTCTCTCTTTAATTTGTGCCTTGCATTTATTTACATTGCTCATTCATATTTGCTTGGCTTGGTTGTGTGCATCACTTGTTGATAGCACTTGAGTGTAATTTGCATTAAGTTTTTAAATTCCGCATTTAGTTCATAGATTAGCATTGTCACCTATTCACCCCCCCCTCTAGGTGACTTTTCAATTGGTATCAGAGCTAGTGCTCCTGATATTTAGGTTTAACCACCTAGGAGTTAAGATCTTGGTTTGCTAATCTTCACTTGCATTTTCATTTGCACTCATACTAGTTTGCACTCATGGCTAGCCCTCCTATGTTTGACAATTTTAGACTTGATACTTGGAAGGTGGACATGACTAGGCATTTAAAAGACCTAGCACATCTAGTTTATCAAGCCATTACCATAGAATCCTTCCCAAATAGTAGCAAGTATAAGAAGGCCAATGCATTAGCACTTAGAGCACTTAGAGCATCTCTAAATGAATTTCTTTTACCCGTTTTTGATCACTATGATTCGGCTTTTGCAGTTTGGAGCATCTTGACGTCTCCCGAGCTTTCAAGGATAATTAACAAGATGAGGAGATCTAAAAGAGAAAAGTCCGGAGAGCAATGCCTCATGGTCCAAGGGAAGAACTCCCTTGAGGTACAATCGGATTCTCATATTGATGATAGCTCTAGTTCCTATTGTCATGGTTGTTTTGAAGTTCAAACTTTGAATTTGGAACTTGTTCAAAAGCTTGAGAATTTGTTAGAAGAACATGATTTGTTGAAAGATGATAATCTTGTTTTGAAAAATGAATTAAAGGATTTATGCTCTAATTATGAATTGGTTTTCCAAGAGAAGGAAGAGATTGCAAGTGAATGTGACTCACTTAAATCTCAACTTGAAATTGCTTTAAAGGAAAATGAATTTTTGAAAAACAAAAATGATTTTGATGATGTTGTAAAGCACAATGAGATTTTATCTTCAAAATTGGATTTTACTTTTAAAGAAAATCTTACTTTGAAAAATGATATTGATTCAATTACTAGAGAATTGGATTTGGTTTTGATTAAAAATAAATCTTTGCAAAAAGAGATTGATGTTTGCCATGCTAATGTTGCTTCATGTTCTAGCACACCTATTGCATGCTCCACTCTATCTTCTAACATTGAAAATGATATACTTGTTTTGAAGAAAAGTGTTGATAGTTTGGGCTCCACTTTGAGCCATTGTGCCATGAATCACACACGATTGGAAACCTTGGTTCGCAAGAAACAAGTTCCAACCTTGCATGCACACCCATCTAGGCATACACATGCTTTTCATGATCACCACCATCATATGTATGCTCACGTGTACACATGTACACATTGTGGTCGAAAAGGCCACCTTGCTAGATTTTGTTATGATCGCATTTATCAAGAAAATTTAGCAACTAATTATGTTTGGGTTAGAAAAGATACTAACCCCCGTGGACCCACAAAGAAATAGGTACCAAGATCCACCTCTTTGACTTTTGATGTAGGTGGGAGCTCTCGCGTCACGTGAGGGTATTGGTGCCTTGAGGTGGATGCATTCTAAGCTAAAAGGAGAACCATTTGGATGCTTCACTCTCAAGGAGATTTGGTGGGAGGACCATCGTGTTTTTGAGACATGGAGAGTTGCCCCTTTGGTTTTGGTAACAATCCCTTACTCCATTTAGTGTTTACATGCTTTTCATTTTTTTTTGCATGTTGTGTTTTATTGTCCATTATGCTTGTGCCATTATATTAAAGTTGTACATGTTTAGTTACTTGAGCACCCATGCTTCATTTGGAATCTACATTTAGTGTCTCACCTTGTTTAAACTAACATGTATGTTTTAGATCTAATGTACATGCATATGCACAATGATCATATGTTGTTCATGATTCTATGATTTTGTGTTTTAATGATTCATGTGTTGATTAGTATGTTCATTGCTATACATGTATTGCAATTTGTAATCACCATTGTTTATATGATTCCATATTTTGTGTTTTCACAATTGTTTTGATATTATGTATATCTTGATTCTTATAGCATATGAATTTACATAAGGATCATTTTTAGAATAATTGTTGATTTATGACTTGTTTTATGCTTTGAATATATGCTTAGATGTTAGTTTTCATGAAAACTAGGAGTTATACTTGTACATAGAATGGGCCACAAATAAACCTTTATATATGTTTGTGCTTGGATGCCTATTTGTACCCATTAGATGTGCTAGTATAGTCTAGTTTTGATGATTCGTACATTCTAACTTGTATTCCCCATTTTTAGATATGTTTTATGATCTTAAGTTTAACTTCATGTACATGTCTATCTTGTCTTAACTATTGATTATACATATACATCCTTGAGCCACGTGCCTTCATGCATATACTCTTGTGGACTCATTATGTTTGGGATATGTATGTATACTTTAGTTTGTACATGACATACATATGCCTTGAAGGTTTAAATCGTTTTGATGGGTTTCATGTTTTTGGAAATTTCTTTTGGTAAAAGTAATTTAATTTATCATATGTTTATATTTTAAAGGAATTTCAATTGAGCTTAAATGCCTATTTTCATGTTGATATGTGTCACACAACACTTGTACACTCACCTTATTTAATGTTTTCTCATGACTTAGTTTTCATAAGTACAAATTGTGCTATATGGATTTTGAGTGTTTTAGTGCCATGTGGTTTACATGCGTCTTCATGAAAAATATTTTTATTATTCCTTACTTGAAGGATTTCGTACTAGTTTACCCTCCATTTAACTAGTTGCGATATTCTTCATTTTGGTAAAGATTTTCAAACATACTATAATTTCAAATCTATTTTTGAAAACCCCCACCATTATGGGCGGTTGGATGGGAGATCATGTTCTTGTATGCTTTATAATGAAAATCCTTTTTATCTTGAACCATGATTGGGTGGTAGTTGATATGAGATATACACTTGATCTTATTGTTGTTTCAATTGGTATCATTGAATTCTTTCAATTGGTATCAATCTTGACATCCTTTTGTATACTCATATATGTTTTGTTTTATATATGTATGCTTACACTTCATATAGTATCAATTTCAATTGGTATCTATTTCTTACATACATATATAGATGATTTATTTGTGCTTCAAGATATCACAAATTTTGTTTATGCTTAGCTTGAACTTTTCAAATTGAAACAATGTTAAAGCAAATTTTCAATTGATTTAATTTTCAATTGGTATCTTATTTTAAGCATATGTTTAGTTGGTATTTCATAAAGGGGGAGAAAACTCACATTTCAATTTTTCAATTGGTATTTAGTTTACCATTGGTTTTGTTTCCCACTCCCTAACTTTATGAGAAAAAAAATGAATGATTTAAGAATGATTATTGATTTTTAATTGGTATCAATGTGTTTTTCAATTGGTATCATGTGTTTTATTTTCAATATGTTTTAATTTCAATTGGGATCATACTTGTTTTCAATACCCCTCTTACTTTCAATTGGTAATTGGTAGGCATTTCTTAAATGTTTTTATGATCACTTTCTATTGATATCATAATGCACTTCTTTGACACTTTTTTAATTGGTATCATTTTTTGGTTTCACCCCTTGAAGTAGTTTGTATATTCTTTGTTTCATATATTTAGGGGGAGAAGAATCCATATCTTTTTGTTTTTACCCCTTTGTTGATGATTGACAAAAAGGGGGAGAAGATTTATTGGAGTTGATATGCATGAGTTTTCAGTTTTATGTTCTTTTCATCTCCATTGGTATTGGTATCAAGAGCATTATGAGTTTTGTTTTAATTAGTATTCATTGGTATCAAGAGCATGTTTTGGTAATTTAGTTGTTTTGTTTTAATTGGAATCAATAGCATGTTTCATATGCATATTCATTTTATGTCAAGAACCCTGTTTATATGCATCTTATTGTTTGTTTATTCCTATGCATGAGTTAAGGGGGAGCTTCTTTGAAGCTTTACTTTAATCCATGCATATATAACTCCATGAGTTTTGTCATCATCAAAAAGGGGGAGATTGTTGGCCCAAAGGCCTTCCACTCTAGTTTTGATGATGATTAACTTATGTAGTTATGTGTACTAATAATCTTGTGATTTTAGTTTCAGACTATTAACCAAGATATTAGTTGGTGTTTAGCTTCAACAAGATGATTTGGAAGCTTGCACATGTTGATTCAAGAGCCCAAGCGTCAAAGATCATACATTGCACTTGCTCGGTGAATCAAGAGTTTTTGGATCGAGCCGACTTGGAGATTGCGCTCTAGCTTGGAGATTGCGCTCTACAAGAATACTTAGGTATCCATAGTTTTAGTTTGTGTTTAGAGCCTAATTGTAAAGATTAGAATAGTATGATAAGCTCAAGTTCACAACACACACCTTTCATGTTTTGATTTTCGGTTTTAGGTTTAACCGATCTTGGTTTTCATGAATAGATTTTTTATCAAAACAAGTTTACATGGTTTATGTATATTAGATTTGTTCTATATACATGCATGCTTCAATTGTTTAGACAAACTTTGTTTGATAATCTATTCCATGTGTTTTATGTTTTGGTATTTACAACAAAACATATTTTTGGACTTAATGACAAAAATCATGATATATATATATGTTTCTTGTATATTAAATTTCTATTCATATACAACATGCTTCAAAATGTTTAAATATCATATTTTTGTATTTCAGATAGGTTTTGGACAATGTGTATTTTCTATTCAAAATCCGAGTTTTAGAAAATACAAGTTTTGGTTTTTGATAAATATGATAAGATACAAAAATAATTTTAATTGCTTGATATTTGAGTCAAAACTTTTATCACATGTTTATATATCAATGCAAAATGCTAAAACTATTTTTGGGGATTTTTAGTAATTTATAAGAATCTATTTGACATTAATTTTCCTCAGATTTCAGACCTGACTTTTGTCTGCCAGGCTTGGCCGATCGACTGGTACGGTCGACCGCACCAAAGAAGCCAGTCGACCGTTCCGGTCGACCGACGTGCACGGATACGTGCACGCTGGCTGACTCTGTAGCCGGTCGACCGAAGCGGTCGACCGACGGAGTGCTGTTGGCTCTCAGGAATTCTCGGTCGACCGAGGCGGTCGACCGGTAGCCACAACGGTTCAGAATTTGACCGTTGGGCGGTCGACCGGCAGGGTAAAACTGGCAAATATTCTGTAAACGGCTAGTTTTCTAAATTGCCTATAAATACCCCCATTTGAGAGAGTTTTTCTCTAAGAATTTTTGGGCTAAAATTTTCTATCTCTCTGGTGTTTTTGCTGCAAGAAAAATAGGTTTTTGGATTCAAAGTGAACAATCTTTTGTGTTTTTGATTAGGGTTTGAAAAATCAAAGAAAAGGGATTTTGGGAAAAGCTTTTGTTTGAACTTCTATATCTTGATTTCATTTGTTTCCCAAAGGTTTTTTCTTTGAGTTGCTGGTTTCATATCCCTTGGTTTTCTCCACACTTAAGCCAAAATCTACTATCTATATCTATAGGTTATTTGTGTGGAAGAAGAAGTTGTTTGTGGTTGTTGTTGTGACCACCAAGTTGTAACCCAATCTTTTCTTAGCTTTGTGCTTTGGGTTGTATCCCTCTAGTTGAGAGGTGATCCTTGTATTGGTTGGTGATTGGGAGTTTGTTGTATTGGTTGGGAGTTTGCCTCAAGGAGGAGGTTGTGATTGTTGGAGTTTGCCTCAAGGAGGAGGTTGTGTTTGTTGGCTTGGAGTGGTGCCTCAAGAAGGAGGTTGTACTTGTAAAGAGAGGAGTTGGGTACTCCTTGTGAGAGTTCTTGGTGAACGAGCTAGTAGATTAGAAATCCTTCGTGTGTCGAAGGCGGGGATGTAGAGCTGGGTGCTCGAACCTCGAAACATATCTCTGTGTTTGCGATTGATCCATTGACTCTCTCTCTACTCTCTCTTTAATTTGTGCCTTGCATTTATTTACATTGCTCATTCATATTTGCTTGGCTTGGTTGTGTGCATCACTTGTTGATAGCACTTGAGTGTAATTTGCATTAAGTTTTTAAATTCCGCATTTAGTTCATAGATTAGCATTGTCACCTATTCACCCCCCCTCTAGGTGACTTTTCAAACTAGAGCGATGGGCCATTGGACCAACACTATGGACACTCGGTAGTTTGTGATGATCATGGTGACAATAAGAACGTCATTGTGTGGGAAGTGTACAAATGGCGTCAGCGTCTGAGAACGAGATTGGTCTACTTAGAGTTGAGGGCAAATCTATTAGCACCATAGGGTATTTGCTCCTACGAGCCTCGTTGATGTAGATGGCCTTCTTCTTAGCTGTGATGCCTTCTATTAGGGAAGCGTCAAAGATGGTGTTAACTTTTCGATACTGGATGAGAGTCCGGTTAACATAACTCTCTTGTTGTGAGTCCTCAGGGTCCTCCTTCTGCACTTTGGTCTCCAAGGATTACTCGGTATTGAGAACAAACTCCTTGTGGTACCCTTTATTCACCAGCTCCTAGAGCTATCTCCGGAGAGAGCGGTAATCAGCGGTACAATGTCTTATTTCATCATGGAAAACTTATTATTCTCTGGCTCACGAACCTTTTAGGTTGGCAGGAGTGCCCTCGGGTGCTTCATCCAGTCTTAATTCTTGATGGAATTGAAGACATGGTCCACAGAGATTTTGAACGGAGTGAAGTTTGCTTCATCTCCGTAGGCCTTGGTAGGGTTCCGCGGGAGCTGTTTTTTGATGATGTGGGAAGCTTGATTCTGAATCTTCTTTGGGAAGGCAGATGTGGCTTCAACTTTTCACCCTTATCGTCCCTTCTGGTAGGGTGATCGGCTGTATTTTGGGTTGCATTCTCGATTTGAATGTACTTCTAAGTCTGAGAGAGATTATCCCTCTGTAAGTCACCTAGACGGGGGTGAATAGGTGACTAGCTAACTAATGCGGAATTAAAAAATAATTATGCAAACTAAATAAATACACTTTTTATACCCAAAGAGTGAAGCCGAATTTTCAGTGAAAGGCTCTGAACTTCTCCATAAGATTTCTCTAGATTAAGAGTTAAGGTTCTACTTTAGCTCTTTTGGTTTGATACAAGTGTGCACACAAGCACAATGACAATATCAAGTATGTAAGGATATGATCCATACAAAAGCATGCAAGATATTAAAACAACCCAAGTATGTATATTAATAAAGCACAAGTGTATCAAGCATGTGAGAATGTACACAATAAAAGCATGCAAGATATATAAGTATAAATGAGAGAGGGAGAGATGAGCAATCGCAAATACGGGAGATTTGTTTTGAGGTTTGAGCTACTTTCTCTATGTCCCCCCTTCACCACCATGAAGAATTTCACTATAATCGATCTCGTAAGATTACTCGGTGCTGCAACACCTATAATGAGTTCTCTCAAGAACTCTTAGATCTACAAGTCCCTCACTTGTTCTCGCAAGGACAACATATGCAAGCACACTTGCTTGCCGAGGCCACACCTTTACAATTTCCCAATCAAGGGGGGAACACTTGTGATCAGTTTTATTGATCACAAAAATAATTCTCACAACAGGGATCCTATAGGATGAGTATAGCAATGGAAAGCTCAAGCTTGTATGAGAAAACTAGATAAAATTTGTGGTGAAAACTCAAGGAATTGCTTTTGAAAACAAAAGATAAAATACTGTTTAAAAACTCTCCTTATGATATAGAAGTTTTAGCCCAAAAACATGTGGATAAAAACTCTAGGAGATATGAAAAAAACTGGCTTAAAAACTTCTATAAAATCTTGTTCAAAACTGGCCAAGAGAATCCCCTTTTAAAGGGCTCAAAAAACTAGCTGTTGGGCTCAGTTCTCTGGCCAAACAGACCGTCGGTTGACCGGCTAATGGTCATATTTATGACCGTTGGGACTGCCAGCCGACTGCCCAGTCGACCGCATCTAGGTCTTGACCTGTCGATCGACCGGTCGGTCGACCGAGACAAGAACCAGATAGCACTGCTCTCTTAGTCGGTCGACCGCCCGGTCAACCGGCCCTCAAGTTAGGCTTGGGCACGTTGCTTGTGCATATCGGTCGACCGCTCCATCGACCAACCTCTGGTTCGGTCGATGGTCGGTCGATCGTCAGAAGTCCAGGTCAGGATTTTAACGGATTGAAACTTGATCTTTTAAAACCCTAAAATTTTATTTAAAATACATAAAAATCATTAAAAATAATTTATTTGAAACACTTTGAAATACAAATGTGTGTGATCAAAAATCAACAGATATTACAAACATATTAGACTATTTTGCGATTAGAAGTTTAACTTTAAACCGAAAACCGTATTTTCAAAATCAATCTTCAAATTGAAAAATATTTTTTTCAAAACTTTTTCAAATACAAAAATGAGTTATTTTAAACACTTTGAATCATGGTGTGCATGGATATGATCCAATACACATATAAGATGAAATATTTATGTTTTTGACAATAAGCTTAAAATAAAGTTTTGATAAATACAAAACCTAAACGCATGAAGTAGAAACATCAAACTAAGTTTTTTTAAATATTTAAACCAACAATGTATATTAATGAAATTCAATATACATACGAAACATGTAAACTTACTTTGATGAACTCTATTCATGAAACATAAAGATATCTTCTTTGAACTAAAACTTTTTCTTATGAAAATGAAATATCACCTAGAGGGGGGGTGAATAGGTGATTATGCTAATCTAGTCAACTCAATGCGGAATTAAAAACTAATTTGCAATTTCAACAAGAGATGCACACAACCAAGCCAAGCATATAAGTATGTATGAGCAATATGAATAGATGCAAGGCACAAAGTAAAGAGAGAGAGTAAGAGTCAATGAACAAGCGCAAACACCAAGATATGTTTCGAGGTTCGAGCACCCAGCTCTACATCCCCGCCTTCACCCAGAAGGATTTTAAGTCCACTAGCTTGTCCACAAAGGACTCCCACAAAGGGAACCTCCACCGAGGATTTGGGGCAATCACAATACAAGGAGTACCCAACTCCTCTCCTTACAAACACAACCTCCTCCTTGATGCACAACTCCAAGCCAACAAACAATTACCTCACAACCCGAGGGATTAGCACAAAGCCAAGGAAGGATCACCTCACAACTTGAGGGTTACAAACCACTTGCACAAACAACCTCCTCAACCCAAGAGGGAAAAGCACAAAGCAAAGTGTAGAGGGTTTACAACTTGGTGGTTCAACAACCACAAACAATCTCTTTTCCCACACAAAGATCCTATAGAAAAGATAGTAGATTTTTGCTCAAGTGTGGAGAAAACCAAGGGATTTGAAACCAGCAACTCAAAGAAAATCTTTGGGAAAAAATAGAAATGAAGATAGTGAAGTTCAAACAAAAACTTTTCCCAAAATCCCTTTTCTTTGGTTTTTCAAACCCTAATAAAAACACCAAAAAGATTGTTCAATTTGAATCCAAAAACCTCTTTTAATAGCTGTGAAAACACCAAAGAGTAAGGAAAAATTCGCACAAAAAATCTTAGAGAAAAACTCTTGCAAATGGGGTATTTATAGACAAATCTGGAAACTAGCCGTTGGCAGCAGATTTGACCAAAATACCACTGCCGGTCGACCGGTCCGGTCGACCGTCCAACGATCAATTTTTGCCCATTGGCAGCTACCGGTCGACCGCCCTGGTCGACCGAAACAAACAGAGAGCTCTGCTCTCAGTCCGGTCGACCGTCCCAAAGCTGCCAAACGTGCACAGATTTGTGCACGTCGGTCGACCGGCCCGGTCGACCGACCTCAGCCCTAGTCGACTAGTCAGGTTACTAGTCAACTTAGTTGAAGCCTGGAACAGAAAATTAGGTTAGAAACATATTTAAAAATTCTTTTATCATTTCTAAAAATCACCAAAAATAGTTTTATCATTTTGCAATTATATATAAACATGTGGTAAAAAGTTTGGCTCAAATATCAATCAATATGAACTATTTTTGTGTCTAATCATTTTTACCAAAAATCAAAAACTGTATTTTCTAAAACTTGGATTTTGAATAGAAAATACGTTTTGTCCAAAACTCTTCCAAATACAAAAACATGATATTTAAACATTTTGAAGCATGATGCATATGGATAGAAATCCAATATACATGAAACAAATATATATCATAGTTTTTGTCATTAATTCCAAAATATGTTTTGTCAAAAATACCAAAACATATAACACATGAATAAGGGAGTCAAAACTAAGTTTGTCTAGAAAATTAAAGCATGTATGTATATAGAACAAATCATATACACATTAAATCATATAAACTTGTTTTGATCTATCTATTCATGAAAACCAAGATCGGTTAAACCTAAAACCGAAAAACCAAAAACCAATATTCAAAACATGAAACGTGTGTGTTGTGAACTTGAGCATTATCATACTATTCCAATCTTTACAATTTAGATCTAAACACAAAACTAAACTATGGTACCGAAATCTTCTTGTAGAGCGCAAACTCCAAACCGACTCGATCCAAAACTCTTTAATCCACCGAGCAAGTACTATATATGATCCTTGACGCTCGGGCTCTTGAATCAACATGTGAAAGATGTGTGGAAGCTTTCACCAACTAATAACTTGATTAATGATCTGAAACTAAACTCACAAGATTATTAGTACACATAACTAATGAGTTAATCATCATCAAAACTAGAGTGGAAGGCCTTTGGCCAACAATCTCCCCCTTTTTGATGATGACAAAACTCATGGAGTTATATATGCATGGATTAAAGTTAAGCTTCAAAGAAGCTCCCCCTTAACTCATGCATAAACAAATAAACAATAAATACTATGCAATAAAGGCTCTTAAACTTGAATGCATATAAATGCATAAACAATAAAGGGTTCTAGATACCAATGAAATGTTTAAAACAAAACAATGCTCTAGATACCAATACTAAAACAAAACACCAATTCCAATGAAATGTTTAAAACAAAACACCAATTAAAACAAAACATGCTCTAGATACCAATTACATTCTAGATACCATTTACAAAACATCCAATTATAAAACATGCTTTAGATACCAATTAAAATTAAACTAAATTAAATGTAATATATGCAAAACAAAAACATGCATATATAAACCCAAATTCTTCTCCCCCTTTTTGTCAATCATCAACAAGGGGTAAAAATCAAAACAAAACAAAATCTTCTTCTCTTTTTAATACAAGGAATCAATCTTCAATAAGGGGTAAAAGCAAAACCAAATCAATTGAAAAATCAACAAATATTTCTCCCCTTTTTGTTTAAAACAAAAACAAAATCAATTAGAGGTGACAATCAATTAAGGTACCAATTGAAAATATGTCAAAGAATAGCATCTTGATACCAATTGAAAGGAAACAAACAAAAATATTGATACCAATTTAAAAAAAATACATGAAACATCTTGATGCCAACTGAAAATAAATCTTGAATGTCTAAACACACATATGTTGATACCAATTGTAAATCATTTTCACATATGATATCAATTTGAAATTTTCAATCATAAAGTAAGGGAGTGGGAATCAAATACCAATTGAGAAATCACCAATTGAAAGACAAAATTAAATTTTCTCCCCCTTTATGAAATACAAACTAAAACAATGTGTAGGCTTGATACCGATTTAAAAATAATCAATTAAAACAAAATTGAAGCTCAAGCACTAGCATAAACAAGATTTTGTGATTAAAGATATATGGATATAATAAGCACAAATAAAACATATATATGTATGAAAAATAGATACCAATAGAAATTGATATTCTTGGAATGAAGCATACATACATACAAACACATATGAGTATACAAGAAATGTCAAGATTGATACCAATTTAAAGAATTCAATGATACCAATTAAAATAATAATAAGATCAAATGTATATCTCATATAACTACCTCCCAATCATGGTTCAAGTTTTAAATGATTTTCATTATAAAGCATGCATGAACATGATCTCCCATCCATCCTCCCATTCATGGTAGGGGTTTTCAAAAATAGGTTTGAAAATAAGCTTTGTTTGAAAATCTCTACCATAGTGAAGAATGTGAACTAGTTATAGGAAAAACTTTTAAAACTAGTACGAAATCCTTCAAGTAAGGAATAAAACAAAGTTGTTTTTCATAAAACACATGTAAATCACATGATCACTAAACACTCAAAGTCCATAAAGCTCATTCAAATTCTCATGAAAACAAATCATGAGTAAACTAATAAAGTGAGTGTACAAGTATAATGTGACACATATCATCATGAAAATATTCAATTAGGCTCATATGAGATTCCTTGAAAACATGAAATTCATCTAAACAATTTAAACTTCAAGGCATATGTATGTCATGTACAAACTAAAGTATACATACATATCCTAAACACAATGAGTCCACAAAAGTATATGCATGAAGGCACGTGGCTCAAGGATGTATATGTATAAATGATAGTTTGGACAAGATGGACATATACATGAAGTTAAACAAATAAACACGAAATCAAGAAAAACTAAATTTTCATCAAAACTAATTCCATTTCAAGGTATATGTATGAATTGTCAACACAATAAGTATACATGCATATCCCTAAACACAATTGAGTCTATATATATAGATTTGCATGAAAAGCAAATGACTCAAAGGGTATACATGTATATCTTAAGGTTTGGCAAAATAAACATATACATGAAATGAAAACTCATACCATAAAACAAATCAAAAATAGGAATACAAGTTTAAAATGCATGAATCATCAAAACTAGGCTATACTAACACATTTAATGGGTACAAATAAGCATCCAAGTACAAACATATATAAAGATTTATTTGTGTCCCACTACATGTGCAAGTATAAATTATAGTCTTAATGAAAACTAACATCTAAACAAGTAATCAAATCATTATGCATAAAATGGGATACAAATCAATCATGAAAGACATAAAATGATCATGAAGAACATCCACATGCTATTAGAATCATGAAATACATAATAGTCTATAAACATCAAAACATGTGACAAAATTAGAAATCATACAACACAAGATATTTATCAAAACATGAATCATTAAAACAAAAGTCATAGACAACCATATGATTTAGTATGACAAAGACATGTGCATAAGATCTTATGATTAACATGATAGCTAAAACATAGAGAGAACACAAAATATGGGTCCATACTAAACATGGGTGTCTCAACAACTAATCATGTAAAGCATAAGTCTAATAAACATGACAAACATCATACTAATCATAAAACAATGAAACATGGTTCAACAAGAACAAAAATCATAAACATCATAAACATCTAAATGGTCATAATGCATATGCATATGCATTAGATCTAGGGCATACATGTTAGTTTAAACAAGGTGAGAACACTGAGTATAGATCCATATAAGACATGGGTGCTCAAGTAACTAAACATGTATAACACTATTCTAATGAGCATGGCATAAGCATAATGAACAATAAATTATGGCATGCTATAAATAGATGAACATGAAAAGCATGCAAAATAAAAATGGGAGTTAGAGAATGATACCAAAACCGATGAAGGTGCATCTCTAATTCTCCAAACCACGGTGGTCCTCCCACCAAATCTCCTTGAGAGTGAAGTATCCAAAAGGTTCTCTTTAGGCACGGAACGCATCCACTCCAAGGCACCAACACTCTCACATTTG
This sequence comes from Agave tequilana, assembly GCA_038442645.1. Lineage (NCBI taxonomy): Eukaryota > Viridiplantae > Streptophyta > Magnoliopsida > Asparagales > Asparagaceae > Agave > Agave tequilana. The sequence continues at coordinate 190,854 of JAVJIF010005333.1, forward strand.
CGAGAGCTCCCACCTACATCAAAAAGTAAAGAGGTGGTCTTTGGTACCCATTTCTTTGTGGGTCCACGGGGGTTAGTATCCTTTCTAACCCAAACAAGATTAGTTGCTAAATTTTCATGATAGATACGATCATAACAAAATCTAGCAAGATGGCCTTTTCGGCCCCAATGTGTACATGTGTACACATGAGCATACGTGCGATGGTGGTGACCGTGGAAAGCATGTGTATGCCGTGAAGGGTGAGCATGCAAGGATGGACCTTGTTTCTTGTGAACCAAGGTTTCCAAACGTGTATGATTCAATGTGCATTGGCTCAAAGTAGAGCCCAAACATTCAACACTTTTCTTCAAAATATTTATATCATTTTCAATAGTGGAAGACAAAGTGGAGCATGCAATAGGAGTGCTAGAACAAGAAGCTACACTAGCATGACAAACATGAATATCAATCTCATTTTGCAAAGATTCATTTTTCTTCAAAACCAAATTCAATTCTTTTGTAATTGAATCAATTTTATTTTTCAAAACAAGGTTATCTTTTAAAACAAAATCCAATTTAGAAGATAAAACCTCATTGTGCTTCACAACATCATTACAATCATTTTTGTTTTTCAAAATCTCAATCTCATCAAGGGCAAGGTCTAGTTGAGATCTTAGTGAGTCACGTTCACTAGTGATCTCTTCCTTCTCTTGCAAAACCAATTCAAAATTAGAGCATAAATCCTTTAATTTATTTTTCAAAACAAGGTTGTCCTCTTTCAAAAGATTGTGTTTTTTCAATAAATTCTCAAGCTTTTGAGCAAGTTTCAAATTTAAAGTTTGAACTTCAAAACAACCCTGGCAATAGGAACTATAGCTATCATCTAATTGAGTGTCTGATTGTACCTCAAGGGAGTTTTTCCCTTGGACCATGAAGCAATGCTTTTCGGACTTTTCTCTCTTAGATCTCCTCATCTTGTTGATAATCCTTGGAAGCTCGGGAGACGTCAATAAACTCCAAACTGCAAAAGCCGAGTCATAATGATTAAACACGGGTAAAAGATGTTCACCTAGAGATGCTCTAAGTGTTCTAAGTGCTAATGCATTTGCCTTCTTATGCTTGCTACTATTGGGGAATGATTCCATAGTGGAGGCTTGATAAACTAGATGTCCTAGTCTTTTCAAATGGCTACTCATATTGGCCTTCCAAGCATCAAGTCTAATATGGTCAAACATAGGAGGGCTATCCATGAGAGCAAACTAAATGAGTGCAAATGAATAATATAAATGAAGATTAGCAAACCAAGATCTCACTCCTAGGTGGTTAAACCTAAATATCAGGAGCGCTAGCTCTGATTCCAATTGAAATATCACCTAGAGGGGGGGTGAATAGGTGATTATGCTAATCTAGTCAACTCAATGCGGAATTAAAAACTAATTTGCAATTTCAACAAGAGATGCACACAACCAAGCCAAGCATATAAGTATGTATGAGCAATATGAATAGATGCAAGGCACAAAGTAAAGAGAGAGAGTAAGAGTCAATGAACAAGCGCAAACACCAAGATATGTTTCGAGATTCGAGCACCCAGCTCTACATCCCCGCCTTCACCCAGAAGGATTTTAAGTCCACTAGCTTGTCCACAAAGGACTCTCACAAAGGGAACCTCCACCGAGGATTTGGGGCAATCACAATACAAGGAGTACCCAACTCCTCTCCTTACAAACACAACCTCCTCCTTGAGGCACAACTCCAAGCCAACAAACAATCACCTCACAACCCGAGGGATTAGCACAAAGCCAAGCAAGGATCACCTCACAACTTGAGGGATAAAAACCACTTGCACAAACAACCTCCTCAACCCAAGAGGGAAAAGCACAAAGCAAAGTGTAGAGGGTTTACAACTTGGTGGTTCAACAACCACAAACAATCTCTTTTCCCACACAAAGTCCTATAGAAAAGATAGTAGATTTTTGCTCAAGTGTGGAGAAAACCAAGGGATTTGAAACCAGCAACTCAAAGAAAATCTTTGAGAAAAAACAGAAATGAAGATAGTGAAGTTCAAACAAAAACTTTTCCCAAAATCCCTTTTCTTTGATTATTCAAACCCTAATAAAAACACCAAAAAGATTGTTCAATTTGAATCCAAAAACCTCTTTTAATAGCTGTGAAAACACCAGAGAGTAAGGAAAAATTCGCACAAAAACTCTTAGAGAAAAACTCTTGCAAATGGGGTATTTATAGACAAATCTGGAAACTAGCCGTTGGCAGCAGATTTGGCCAAAATACCACTGCCGGTCGACCGGTCCGGTCGACCGTCCAACAGTCAATTTTTGCCCGTTGGCAGCTACCGGTCGACCGAAACAAACAGAGAGCTCTGCTCTCAGTCCGGTCGACCGTCCCGGTCGACCGTCCCGGTCGACCGTCCCAAAGCTGCCAAACGTGCACAGATTTGTGCACGTCGGTCGACCGGCCCGGTCGACCGACCTCAGCCCTAGTCGACTAGTCAGGTTACTAGTCAACTTGGTTGAAGCCTGGAACAGAAAATTAGGTTAGAAACATATTTAAAAATTCTTTTATCATTTCTAAAAATCACCAAAAATAGTTTTATCATTTTGCAATTATATATAAACATGTGGTAAAAAGTTTGGCTCAAATATCAATCAATATGAACTATTTTTGTGTCTAATCATTTTTACCAAAAACAAAAACTGTATTTTCTAAAACTTGGATTTTGAATAGAAAATACGTTTTGTCTAAAACTCTTCCAAATACAAAAACATGATATTTAAACACTTTGAAGCATGATGCATATGGATAGAAATCCAATATACATGAAACAAATATATATCATAGTTTTTGTCATTAATTCCAAAATATATTTTGTCAAAAATACCAAAACATATAACACATGAATAAGGGAGTCAAAACTAAGTTTGTCTAGAAAATTAAAGCATGTATGTATATAGAACAAATCATATACACATTAAACCATGTAAACTTGTTTTGATCTATCTATTCATGAAAACCAAGATCGGTTAAACCTAAAACCGAAAAACCAAAAACCAATATTCAAAACATGAAACGTGTGTGTTGTGAACTTGAGCATTATCATACTATTCTAATCTTTACAATTTGGATCTAAACACAAAACTAAATTATGGTATCGAAGTCTTCTTGTAGAGCGCAAACTCCAAACCGACTTGATCCAAAACTTTTTGATCCACCGAGCAAGTACTATATATGATCCTTGACGCTCGGGCTCTTGAATCAACATGTGAAAGATGTGTGGAAGCTTTCACCAACTAATAACTTGATTAATGATCTGAAACTAAACTCACAAGATTATTAGTACACATAACTACATGAGTTAATCATCATCAAAACTAGAGTGGAAGGCCTTTGGGCCAACAGAAAATGCTATAGAAATTTTGTGTATATATAAACTTGAGCAATCGATAACTAATCTATCCTTTACATTTTATCTAAAAATAAAATCTTAATACTTACAAACACTTGACTCAAGTCTTGAAAATCTTCTCTTGAAAATTTCTTCCCATCATGATTTGGTTCAGAACTTGATCCATGAGCTAGACTCCTCTCTGAGTAACTTGATACGATCTTGATGCTTGAGCTCTTGAATCAACCCGTTCTATCTTCAAAACTTGACTTCAAATCTTTTGTTGAAGTTAACTACTGACTAAGATCTTGATTAAATATCTGAAACTTAATGAGTACAAGATCATTAGTACAATAATTACATGAGTTAATCATCATCAAAACTAGAGTGATGGGCTTTGGGCCAACATCCTCATCTTGGTGACTCATTCTTCACCAAGTGCTTGTAGAAGGAGTGAGTAACTTGCAACCTATTGACGATTTCAGCGTCATGTCGTTGTTGCAGTTAATACACCAAGGCCATTTGGATCTGAAAATAACTGACATATTGTTTGAGGCTTTCTTCAGGCTTAATCTTTATTGTGAAGAAGTGATTACTGTTTTCCTTAGGCTCTCGTCTGGAAGCATATTTATGATAACAAGCCTAGTTCACCTATTCGAAGTTCCGAAGTAAGTACCTAGGAAGAGAGTAGAACTAGTCGTAGTCAGTGCCTTTGAGACTGGATGGGAACACGTGACTCAAGAGGAGGTCTTCGTGAGAGTAGACTGCCATCTTGTCCTGATAAAGCCGGAGGTGCTGGATGCGATCGGTCACCTCAAAGTAGTACTCGAAGCTCGACATCATGAATTTCTTGGGAAAGCCGTGAGAAGTGATTTCATCCGAGAATTGTGAGTCGGAGGTTTTTAGACCGCAAGGCTCCACCTCCTTCTGGAGTTCTTGATTTGCCTTCTCGCTCTGCTTTTGCACAATCTCTTCAATGTCCTCGATGTGAGGGATCTTCGGAGCCATGTGGGGACCAGAATTCTCGGGGTGCTTGATAAGCATTATTTTATGTTATTTTTATACTCTCATTTATCTATTTTATGTATCAAAATAATACTAGTCGAGTATGTGTTAGTGTGTTTGCAGCGCATGTGCTCAATCGACAAGAAAAAGAGAAAAATAAAGTGGAATGGACTGATTTTGCAGAAAAAACAATGAAGATCGAAGGGTGTTTTCCGAATATGCTGTGATATTTTGGCCATAATTTCTTTTACTAAATATCAAATGAGGTAATTCAAGGTGTCTACAAAAATAGAATTCGAATATCTACAACTTTCATGTTGAGTACTTTTGCTAATTCATCTATTTGAGTGGCCATATCAATCATTTATAGAATCTGTCTAGGCTAAAAATGAATTATTTTATAATAAATTTTTACTGAGGGTCGTTTTGTAAAATTCCTTATAAAGGATTTACATTTGGAGATGCGAGAGTATTTTGGCAGCTTGGGATTTGATTCATATGCAGCTGGGATCAAAATGGAGATGGATTTGATTCACATGCTGTTAGGATTAAAACAAATTTAAGTCCGGCAGAGGTTTTGGGATTTGATTCAACAAGGGAGCTCAGGTTGGGCTATAAAATGGAGAAGAGCAGAGAGATGGAAGGGTATGCGTTCTTTAGAGGGACAATGCGTGAGCTGTGTGCTTGTGTTTAGATAGAAAGTTGTGTAATTCTTTGTAACTTGAAGATTATGAGCCGAAAGCCTAATATAAACAAAGAAGTTTCTCCTTCTACTTTCAATTTCTTTTTACTGATTGGGTTGTGTTTCTTTCCATGCTTTTGCCTTTTCTTTTAATCCTTTTTTTGATGCAGGGAAGAGGGCTTGGGCAACTGATCTCTTCATGATCCAACTTGACAAGAATCAAGACTTTGTGTTAATTTTGGGTTCCAATCTTTATCTCTCTCTTTCTCTCTTAATTTTGTTTTTTATTTTTTTTCCAATTAATGCAACTCATAGGTTAGTAATTATTTATTTTTTATTTCATCTCTTTAATTTTAATTCATCTTGAAGTTTAATTGTTAAAATAAATTTCAAATTCCAAAGAAAAAATCATTTGCGAAAATGCCAACTAGATTAAATTTGAAATTCAAATTTTAAAAATTGTGGTTTTCTACAAGTCTATATGGATTCGACCTTTTTCTTTCCACGATGCTATTTTCTCAAAAAATTCAGAGTTATAAATTGTGTGTGGTTCAAACAATGACGGAAAATTTTAAAGCATCCAAGTTTCAACAAATTTTTGGCGTTTTTGCCGGAGACTTGTCTTGAAAAAAATGTTTTTGATAACTGATATTTAAATTTTTCTAGTTGTAAAAAAAATCCTTTATTATACCTGCGATCTAATTTTTGAACTTTTTTTGCACGAAAATTTCACGGGACAATTGGAGATTTGCACAAACAAGATGAGCACTTGCTTGCTAATTGCGCCATTTAAAGAAAATAAAAAATACTTGCTTCAGAGTCATGAGAAAGGTTGGTATCTTTCTAACTCTACCACGAATCTCCTGTCAGTGGGGCTTTGAACGTGTTTTTGATTGAAATTGGGGTGCATTAGTGCAGTTTTACATTAATAAAAAATTCTTAAGAGTTGTCCCCCACATAAGATCGGGATTTCATCACCCGCTCCTTGGCTCAAAAATTATAGTCTTATATAGGTTTCTCCTGAGCCTCAATTAATTAAAATCAATTAGAACTTGACCACTAGGATTTCGAACTCATTAAGTGGATCTATTATGAGAACACTCCGGTGATCACTTTCAAGATTTCGAAGAGCAACTTTTTTGTCTTAAAAAGGGTGACTTAGTTATTGCGATGGCGCCTAGCCTGAAGGAAGGATTGAATTGCTTGTTTGATGACTTTAACCGGTCAGCCAAGATCTGACCAACCTAGTTAAAAGCTATCTAATTAGGGAGAATTTATTCTCTGAAGATTAGGGTTAAAAAATTGATTACTTTCAAATTTTGCTCAAGATAAAGAAATAATTTGATTAGAATTGAATGGTTGAGTCATTTGTGTATGTAATCTTTTTCAGAACTTAAGATTCTATCGAAATCCTTCTTCAGGACTGTACCCTGGTTCATGTTACAATGGGTCCGTGTTAACGGTCGTTTAGAGTCTATCCTTATTCCCGACCCTTCTATTGATCTTTTCTCTATTTCTGTCACGATAGGCGATGCAGATCAACCCTGTCAGATGACTTAAAGGATTACATGTATCTTACAAGGTCCACTCAACCTTCCTGTATCACTTTGTCGGCCCTTATGGTAAATTTCAAAATCAAATCCGACATGATACAAATGCTTCGAATTTTTTTAGGATTGACTAACGAGAATCCATACCAACATGCTAGGGTGTTTGAGGATATTTGTGGAGCCACGATATATAATAAAATGACGGAGGAATCCTTAAAACTTAGGTTGTTCTCGCTCTCCCTCAAAAACAAGCCAAGGTTTGATTACTTTCTCTCCAGCCCAGAATGATCATCACTTCGGTAGATCTAGCTGAAGCCTTTTGTAGAAAATTTTACTCAAAGCAGAAGACTTCTTCTATACGTCAAACCCCTAACACCTTTCATCAATTACAAGAGGAGAGATTTTTCACATACTTTGAGATATTTAATGACCTTTTGCTTGAGTGTCGTCACCTTGGATTTGAAAAAAATTTGTTTGATCCAAATTTTGTACGATGGCTTAGACTAACCAACTAAGACAATGGTTGAGTCCTTTTGCAACAGGGCATTCACAAATAAAATTGCCAACGATCCATGGGTATTTTTCGAAGAGGTAGCGAGAACAGGTTAGAATGAGAACCTATTAGTATTGAGGTTAAGCAACCCACCACTACTTCAACTACCACCAAAAAAAGGTATAATGCATAACGTGAATTCCAATTTTGAGAGTGATGCCAAAATGACAGCACTAGTGAGAAGACTTAAAACTTTAGAGATGAGCAGAGGGGCGCAATCTTCGGCTCACGAAACATCTAAGCTGTGGTGTCTCTCATTTGTGTCCTCTATGACAGTCATGATCATCTGGTAAAGCAGTGCCTTGGGTTACCAGTCATCAAAGCCGAGCAAGCAAATGTACTTAATGCATTTCATAAACCCAATACAAACAACAACCCATTCAGTGAAACATACAATTCAGGATGCCGAAACCATCCAAATCTTTCTTGGAAGCCATCTCAAGGACAAGGATATAGTGGACCACCACCTTTTCAATGTCCACGTCCCAATGATTAATTCCGTCAAGGGAACCAATTTACTGTTGCACTACATGTCCCTCCCTATGTCGCTCCATTCAAAGAAAACCTTCTTCAGAGAACATATGCCAATAGTTTATGCAGAGCCTGAGGCCATTAGCCCTCGTTTTGATGATAACAAAACATGTGTAGTTATATTTTTAACAATCTTGTTTAACAAAGTTTCAAGTTAACTCTTTATTGTATTTCGGCTCCATCACAAGACTCACATATTTGAAAGCCAAAAAGATATAGATCCCAGAGCCTAAGCACATAGAAGAGCTCAAGGATCAAGTATACAAGAGAAGACTATATCATGATTTGTATTTTTACTTTTTGCATTTTAGATAGAATTCATAGTCATTTGCTAAAATCAAGATGACAAAGGTTGATAGCTTTTGGGACACACACACACACACACACACACACACTTCTTTTATATTCCTAAAGTGTTTTATAAGAATTCAAGACTATTCTCTATGTCGTTTTCAAAATCATGTTTTGGAAAATGAGTTTCGAAAAAATCGATTTTTGATTTAGAAAAGAGTTTTTGCAAAATATAATTCTAACCTTGCTTTGTGTTGATCCATGATCACACACTGGTTCTATCAAGTCTCTAAAACTTTATTTTGCATTTGGAAACAAAGTTTATTTTTGTCGAAAAAAGATCGACTTCAAACAGATTTTCAATTATGTGCCTTTGGCCCTAAGTCGGTCGACCGACTGGTCGACCATAGGCATAGCAGATTTGCTCTTTCGGTCGACCGAGCGGTCGACTGACATGGAAAAAAGTGCATCCATTTGTGCACTTCGGTCGACCGAGCGGTCGATCGACTGCAAGAGCTTTGCTCTCGGTTGGGTCTGGTCGACCATCCCAGTCGACCAATAGAGAGTTTTACTCTCTGGTTAGGAACAACAATCAACTGACCGGTTGACCGCTATCCCCAACGGTCAAAAATCTGACTGTTGGTGGTCAACCGACAGAAGGATTTTCTTCTAGATTTTTCCCAGCGACTATATTCTGTTTTGTCTTTTTTTAGGTCTTTTCCCAGCGACTCTTTGGGTTTTTTACTTATGTTTTATCCCCTGTAAATAGTGAGACTGTAGAAAAACTTTCTAACAAGATTTTTAAAGTTTAGATCAAGTTTTTATAAGTTTACATCAAGATTTAGTTTTTACTTAAAAGATTTCCTTTTAAGCCAAAATTCCATATTCTTGATTTTTAGCTTGAGCCTTTCTTTTACATCTTTACAAGTTATTTCCACTACATAATCTCAAAAAGTTTCACCTCCTCATCTTGGTTATAGGATGTGATTGTGAGCTATTTGTGATCAAGTAAAGATTACCGATTTTTTTATTGTGAAGTTTTAAAGGTTGCGGCCTCAAGTCAGCTAGTGAGCTCCATGTTGGTGTTGCGACACCGCGAGAGAGGACTTGTGAGTCCATTGAGTTCTAGTAAGAACTTGTAATGATTGACGATCTAGTGAGATCGGTCATAGTGAAAATCCTTCCTAGTGTTGAAGGTGGGGACGTAGAGTAGGGGCTCGAACCTCAGAACATATCATCGTGTTTGCGATTGCTTACTCTTTTTCTTTTAATTCTATTCTCTCTTTACTTACTTGCACACTTATCTTATTTACTTATTTGCAAGTATTTCTTTGTGTTGTGATTGGTATTTTCTAGGTTGCTAGAAAGTATTTTTAATTCCGCATTATTTGCCATTTATTATAGTCATCACCTATTCACCCCCCGTCTAGGTGATTTACAATTAGTATCAAAACTTAACCCTAGTTTTGGTTTAACCACCTTAGGGAGATCCTTTCATTTGGCTATATTCGTTTGTTGTATTTGTTATTTGTTTGTGCACTTATACTTGTTTTCATGGCATCACACGGCTCCTCTAGCATCAAGTCCCAACCCAAATTTGATGGGTTGAACTTCGTCATTTGGAAGGTCAAGATGAACCTATTCCTTAACTCTCTAGGAGTTTGAGTATCCAAGGTTATTACCAAAGAATTTATTGAACCTCACGGTGATGATACATGGTCCAAAAAATCACTAAAGACTATGAGGCTAATGTTAAAGCCCAATATGCACTTACACAAGTATTAAATGATGATGATCTTTCTCGTGTAATTAATGCAAATCCACTTATGAGGTTTAGAATGATCTTATCGTTACTCATGAGGGGACGTCGCAAGTCAGAGATCTAAAGTTGACTTGCTTCGATCTTAATATGAGAATTTTTACATGCTTGAAAATGAAAGTATTGATGAGATGCGTACTCGGTTCTCCAAGATTACTAATGAATTATCTTCTTTAGGTGACACCATTGACAATGACCAAAAAATTTGCAAGGTCATTAGAGCTCTTCCCAAAGCTTGAAAAGTCAAGGCAACAACCCGCAAGGAGTTCAACAATAGAGAGAAGATGGACTTCCCGGCTTTATTGAAAATCTCAAAATCCATGAGATGAAAATGAAGGTGAGAGAAGAAAAGGAGACTCCAAAGAAGAAATCGATAGCTTTCAAGGCTACTCCATCATTCTTTGTGTTGGCCCAGAGGCCTTCCACTCTAGTTTTGATGATGATTAACTCATGTAGTTATGTGTACCAATAATCTTGTGATTTTAGTTTCAGATCTTTATTTAAGATATTAGTAAGTGATTAGCTTCAACAAGATGGTTTGGAAGCTTTCACATGGTGATTTCAGAGCCCGAGCATCAAGATCTTACATAGCACTCGTTGGAGTCTAGCTCGGTGGATCACGGAGTTTTGGATCGAGTCGGCTTGGAGACGGCGCTCTACAAGAAGACTTTGGTACATAGTTTAGTTTTGTGTTTAGATCCATGTGTAAAGATTAGAATAGTATGATATGCTCAAGTTCACAACACACACACGTTTGTATGTTTTGATTAAATATTAGTTTTCGGTTTTTCCGTTTTGGTTTAACCGATCTTGGTTTTCATGAATAGATATCATATCAAAACAAGTTTACATTGTTTAAATGTATATTAGATATGTTCTATATACATGCAAGCTTCATATCTTAGAGAAACTAATTTTGATATGCCTATTCATGTATTTAGTGTTTTGGTATTTTCAACAAAACATATTTTCGGATTCAATATCAAAAACATGGATATATATATGTTTCATGTATATTGGATTATATCCATATACTTCATGCCTAAATGTTGTTTAATATCATGCTTTGGTATTTGGATGAGTTTTGGACAAAACGAATTTTCATTTGAAAAATCCAAGTTTTAGAAAATACGGTTTTTGGTTTTCGGCAAAATTTCCTTAACAGAAAAATGGTTCAAAAGTTTGAAATTTGTGTTGAAATTTTTCACACAAGTTTGTATATCATTGTATTATACTAAAACTATTTTTGTGGATTTTAGGAGATTTTATGGGATTTAATTGGATAATAAAAACCAAGTTTTTCTGTCCCTAAAACAGAACTGCCAGACTCTGGCGGTTGACCGCACGGTCGACCAGACCAGTAGTCGGTCGACCGTAGCGGTCGACCGGACGTGCACAGATACGTACACGCAGCCAGCCTATTGAGCCGGTCGACCGAGCGGTCGACCGACTGTGAGCAACCCACTCTCGGGTTTGCTCCGGTCGACCGAGCGGTCGACCGACCAGAGAGCCGTTGCTCTCTGGTTCTGGATGCGGTCGATCGGGCGGTCGACCGGTAGCAGCAAACGGTCAAAAATTGACCGTTGGTCGGTCGACCGTAAGGCCATTTCTGGCAATTTCTGCTGCAAACGGTTATATTTTTAAAGAGGCTATAAAAACCCCATTGGTGACTAGTTTTCACTAAGATTTTTTGGGCTAAAATTTCTGAGCTTTCTCTAGTGTTTATACAAGTTTTGAAATAGTTTCTTTGTGCCAAAAAGATCAATCTTCATTATTTTAAAAGTGTTTTATTATTTCAAAGAAAAATAGTCTTTTGGGAATTTGTTTTGGACTAATCATTCAATATCTTTGTGGAGATTTCCCAAGTGATTTTTATTTGTTTTAAACACTTTTTTTCCACACTTGATTTCATTCTATCCTATCTATAGGGTCTTTGTGTTTGTGAGAAAAAGAGATTGGTTTGTGATCTTTTGATCACCAAGTTGTAAACCCTATTTTTACTTGGCTTTGTGCCTTTCCCTCATAGAGTTGAGGAGGTTGTGCAAGTGGGTTGCATCCCTCTAGTTGTGAGGTGATCCTTGTGTAGCTTTGTGCTTATCCCTCAAGTTGTGAGGTGATTGTTTTGGTTGGCTTGCTGCTTTGCCTCTAGTGAGAGGAGTTGGTTGTAAAGAGAGGAGTTGGGTACTCCTAGTTGTTGTATTGCCCCAAATCCTCGGTGGAGGTTCCCTGTATGGGAGTCCTTTGTGGCAAGCTAGTGGATTCGAAATCCTTCTGGGTGAAGGCGGGGATGTAGAGCTGGGTGCTCGAACCTCGAAACATATCTTGTTGTTTGCGCTTGATCTATTGACTCTTACTCTCTCTCTCTCTCTCTCTTTGTATTGTGTCTTGCATTATTTCATATTGATCATTCATATTTATATGCTTGGCTTGGTTGTGTGTGCATCACTTATTGGTTGCATTAAGTGTAATTGTAATTAGCTTTTAAATTCCGCATTTAGTTCATTAGATTAGCATTATCACCTATTCACCCCCCTTTAGGTGATTTTAATTGGTATCAGAGCCTACGCTCCTGATATTTAGGTTTAACCACCTAGGAGTGAGATCTTGGTTTGCTAATCTTCATTTGCATTTGGACACATATAGTTTGCACTCATGGATAGCCCTCCTATGTTTGATATTTCTAGACTTGATTTTTGGAAGGCCAAGATGAGTTGTCATTTGAAAACCCTAGGACATAAAGTTTATCATGCCACCACTAAAGAATCCTACCCAATGATAGCAAGCATAGAAAAGCCAATGCACTAGCCCTTAAGACACTTAGAGCATCTCTTAATAAAGATCTTTTATATGTGTTTGCTCACTATGATTCGGCTTTTGCAGTTTGGAGCATTTTGACTTCTCCCGAGCTACCAAAGATTATTGATAGAATGAGGAGATCTAGGAGAGATAAGACCGACGAGCGTTGCCTCATGGTCCAAGGGAATGACTCCCTTGAGGTACAATCGGAATCTCAATTAGATGACAACACTAGTTCCTATTGCCATGGGTGTTTAGAAGTTCAAACTTTAAATATGGAACTTGCTACAAAATTTGAAAATATTTGGAAAAACATGATCTTTTGAAAAAGAAGAATTTTGAACTAAATGAAGAATATGAGGATTTGTGCTCAAGATTTGATTTTATTTTGCAAGAGAAGGAAGAGATTGCTAGTGAACGTGACTCACTTAAATCTCAACTAGACCTTGCCCTAAAGGAAAATGAATTTTTGAAAAGTAAAAATGATTGTGATGATGTTTTGAAAAACAATGAAGTTTTATCTTCAAAATTAGATTTTATTTTAAAAGATAATCATTCTTTGAAAAATGAAATTGATTTCACCACAAAAGAATTAGATTTAGTTTTAAAGAAAAATAAATCTTTAAAAATTGATATAGACTCACATGTTTGCCATGCTAGTGTAGCTTCACCAAGCACATCTATTGCATGCTCCACTTTATCTTCTAGTATTGAAAATGATGTAAATATTTTAAAGAAAAGTGTTGATTGTTTGGGCTCTACTCTGAGCCAATGTGCTTTGAATCATACACGGTTGGAATCCTTGGTTCGAAAGAAACAAGTTCCATCTTTGCATGCACACCGTCCACGGCATACACATGCTCCTCACGTACACACCCATCACACTTTGTATGCTCATGTGTACACATGTACACATTATGGACGAAAGGGCCACCTTGCTAAATTTTGTTATGATCGTATACATGATGTTAATTTAGCAACTAATTTTGTTTGGGTTAGGAAAGGTTCTAACCCCTATGGACCCAAAAGGAAATGGGTACCAAAGACCACCCCTATTGTATTTGATGTAGGTGTGGGCTCTCACATGATGTGAGAGTAGCGGTACCTTGGAGTGGATGCGTTCCGAGCTTCATGATGACCATTTGGATGCATCACTTTCAAGGGAAGGTTTGGTGGGAAGACCACCTTGGTTTGGAGAACTAGAGATGTGCCTTCATCGGTGTTGGTATCGATCTCTAACTCCCGTTTTTATTTACATGCTTTCACATCATTGATTTATAGCATGTCATGTTTTATTGTTCTTTATGATTATGCCATGATATTAGATTAGTGATATACATGTTTAGTTATTTGAGACACCCATGTTTAATATGGATCTATATCTATGTGTTCTCACTTTGTTTTTAACTAACATGTATGTCCTAAATCTATTGCACATGCATATAAATAATGACCATATGTATGTTTATGATTTTTGTTTTTGTTTTGATGCTTCATGTTTTGATGTTTATAGTTTATTATGTTAAATGCCATGATTCTAAGATCATTGACATGCATGTATAGCTTTTGAGATCACCTATGTTTATATGGACCCATATGTTGTGTTCTCACCATTGTTTAGCTATTATGTATATCATAGGTCTAATAGCATGTGGATTTACATAATGATCATTTTTATGATTATCATGTTGATTTATGTCTCGTTTTATGCTTCATGATTTGATTACTTGTTTAAATGTTAGTTTTCATTAAAACTAAGATATATACTTGTACATATAGTGGGCCACAAATAAATCATTATATGTTTGTGCTTTAACGCTTATTTGAACCCATTAGATGTGCTAGTATAGTCTAGTTTTAATGATTCATGCATTTTAAACTTGTATTCCCATTTTGGATATGTTTTTATGATCATATGTTTGACTTCATGTATATGTCTATTTTGTCCAAACTATTGATTATACATATACATCCTTTGAGCCACGTGCCTTAATGCATATACATTTGTGGACTCGTTATGTTTTGGATATGTATGTATACTTTAGTTTATACTAGATATACATATGCCTTGAAGATTAAATAGTTTTTGATGATTTTCATGTTTTAAGGAATATTGAGCTTTATTGCCTAATTTCATGATTATGTGTTTCACATAACACTTGCACACTCACTACATTTAAATGTTTCTCATGATTTTATTTTCATGAGTATGTATGGGCTTTATGGACTTTGAGTGTTTTAGTGATCATGTGATTTACATAGTTTCATGAAAAATATTTTTGTTTTATTCCTTGCTTGAAGGATTTCGTACTAGTTTATAAGTTTTTTCATTTAACTAGTTACGGGATTCTTCATTATGGTAAAGTTTTCAAACATACTATATTTTTTAAACCTATTTTTGAAAACCCCTACCTTCAAAGGGCGGTTGGATGGGAGACCATACCTTGTATGTTTTATATTGAAAATCATTTTAAACTTGAGCATGATTGGGTGGTAGGTAATACGAGATATACACTTGATCTTATTATTGTTTCATTTGGTATCATTAGATTTTTTTTCAATTGGTATCAATATTGACATTTTTGTATACTCATATATTGTTTTTATGTATGTATGCTTACATTTCAAATAGTATCAATTTCGATTGGTATCTAATTTTTCATACATATACATGTTTTATTTGTGCTTACTATATCCCTATATTGTTGAGCACAAATTCAGTTTATGCAAAGCTTGAATGTTTAATGACTATCATGTTTCTATTGATGAGTTTTCAATTGGTATCTTAAACAAGCTTATGAATCGTTTTATTTGGTATTTTATAAAGGGGGAGAAAATTCGTATTTTATCTTTCAATTGGTATTTTGTTTATCGTTGATTTCTACTCCCATACTTTATGATGAAAAATGATTGAAAAATGAATATTGATTTTTAAATTTGTATCAATGCCTTATTTACTTTCAATTGATATATGTTCACCTTCAATTGGTATCAACATGTACTACATTGATATATTTTTAATTAGTATCTTAATTGATTGTCACCCCTTATTGATATTCTTTGTTTCGGATAAAAAGGGGGAGAACATATTTTTTGTTTATTCAACCCCTTGTTGATGATTGACAAAAAGGGGGAGAATTATTTGAGTTTCTATGCATGTTTTTGTTTATCTAGAAACATAGTTTGTTAGTTTGTTGTTTAATTAGTATCAAGAGCATTTTTTATTAGTTTGATGTTTATTGGTATCAAGAGCATTTTATTTAAAGAACAAATTTTTAGTATCAAGAGCTTTAATAAAGTTTTTTCCGTTTAATTTATATTAAGACCATGTTTCATTGTTTTTATGCATGTCTATGCATGCTCATGTTTTATATCCATTGCATATATTTATTGTTTATTGCTATGCATGAGTTAATGGGGAGCTTCTTTGAAGCTTAACTTTAATCCATGCATATATAACTCCATGAGTTTTGTCATCATCAAAAAGGGGGAGATTGTTGGCCCAGAGGCCTTCCACTCTAGTTTTGATGATGATTAACTTATGTAGTTATGTGTACTAATAATCTTGTGATTTTAATTTCAGATCTTTATTCAAGATATTAGTAAGTGATTAGCTTCAACAAGATGGTTTGGAAGCTTTCACATGGTGATTCCAGAGCCCGAGCATTAAGATCTTACATAGCACTCGTTGGAGTCTAGCTCAGTGGATCACGGAGTTTTGGATCGAGTCGGCTTGAAAACGGCGCTCTACAAGAAGACCTTGGTACCTAGTTTAGTTTTGTGTTTAGATCCATGTGTAAAGATTAGAATAGTATGATATGCTCAAGTTCACAACACACACACGTTTGTATGTTTTGAATAAATATTAGTTTTCAATTTTTCCGTTTTGGTTTAACCGATCTTGATTTTCATGAATAGATATCATATCAAAATAAGTTTACATTGTTTAAATGTATATTAGATATGTTCTATATACATGCAAGCTTCATATCTTAGACAAACTAATTTTAATATGCCTATTCATGTATTTAGTGTTTTGGTATTTTCAACAAAACATATTTTCAGATTCAATATCAAAAACATGGATATATATATGTTTCATGTATATTGGATTATATCCATATACTTCATGCCTAAATGTTGTTTAATATCATGTTTTGGTATTTGGATGAGTTTTGGACAAAACGAATTTTCATATGAAAAATCCAAGTTTTAGAAAATACGGTTTTTGGTTTTCGGCAAAATTTCCTTAACACAAAAATGGTTCAAAAAGTTTGAAATTTGTGTTAAAATTTTTCATACAAGTTTGTATATCATTGTATTATACTAAAACTATTTTTGTGGATTTTTGGAGATTTTATGGGATTTAATTGGATAATAAAAACCAAGTTTTTCTGTCCCTAAAACAGAACTGCCAGGCTCTGGCGGTCGACCGCACGGTCGACTGGACCAGTAACAGGTCGACCGAACGATCGACCTGACGTGCACAGATACGTGCACGCAGCCAGCCCATTGAACCGGTCGACCGAGCGATCGACCGACTGTGAGCAACCCACTCTCGGGTTTGCTCCGGTCGACCGACCGGCGGTCGACCGGCCAAAGAGCCGTTGCTCTCTGGTTCTGGGCGCGGTCGACCGGGCGGTCGACCGGTAGCATCAAACGATCAAAAATTGACCGTTGGCTGGTAGACCGGCCGGTCGATCGTAAGGCTATTTCTGGCAATTTCTGCTGCAAACGGCTATATTTTTAAAGAGGCTATAAAAACCACATTGGTGACCAGTTTTCACTAAGATTTTTTGGGCTAAAATTTCTGAGCTTTCTCTAGTGTTTATACAAGTTTTGAAAAGAGTTTCTTTGTGCCAAAAAGATCAATCTTCATTGTTTTAAAAGTGTTTTATTATTTCAAAGAAAAATAGTCTTTTGGGAATTTGTTTTGGACTAATCATTCTATATCTTTGTGGAGATTTCCCAGGTGATTTTTCTTTGTTTTAAACACTTTGTTTTCCACACTTGAGCTTCTTTCTATCCTATCTATAGGGTCTTTGTGTTTGTGGGAAAAAGAGATTGATTTGTGATCTTTTGATCACCAAGTTGTAAACCCTATTTTTGCTTGGCTTTGTGCCTTTCCCTCATAGAGTTGAGGAGGTTGTGCAAGTGGGTTGCATCCCTCTAGTTATGAGGTGATTCTTGTGTAGCTTTGTGCTTATCCCTCAAGTTGTGAGGTGATTGTTTTGGTTGGCTTGGTGCTTTGCCTCTAGTGAGAGGTTGTGGTTGTAAAGAGAGGAGTTGGGTACTCCTAGTTATTGTATTGCCCCAAATCCTCGGCGGAGGTTCCCTGTGTGGGAGTCCTTTGTGGACAAGCTAGTGGATTCGAAATCCTTCTGGGTGAAGGCGGGGATGTAGAGCTGGGTGCTCGAACCTTGAAACAAATATTGTTGTTTGCGCTTAATCCATTGACTCTTACTCTCTCTCTCTTTGTATTGTGCCTTGCATTATTTCATATTGATCATTCATATTTATATGCTTGGCTTGGTTGTGTGTGCATCACTTATTGGTTGCATTAAGTGTAATTATAGTTAGTTTTTAAATTCCGCATTTAGTTCATTAGATTAACATTATCACCTATTCACCCTCCCTCTAGGTGATTTCACTTTGATGAAGAAGAATCGTCAGAAGACGGTGATGAGAACTTTGCCATGCTCATTAGGAAAGTGAACAAGATATTTTATAAAAAAGGAAGACAAAATAACTTTCAAAGAGGAAGACATCAATGGAGATTTGAAAAGAAGAAAGAAGAGATAGGTCCTTACTTTCATTGCAAGAAGACGGGCCATCTAATTGCGGATTGCCCTTCACTTCAAATCACGATCTCCAAGAACGTGCTTAAGAAGAAGAAGGCGATGTTAACAAACATTTTGAGTTTTGTGATTCTTAATCAGTTATGTTCAGTTCGTCATCTCTGAACTGACGAATACCCAAATCTCATCCTTTCATTTGTTGTTATGTTCAGTTTATCACCTCTAAGCGATAAAACTTCGAATCTGAAAATTTCTAATCAGTTATGTCCAGTTTGTCACCTTTGAGCTGACAAATATCAAGGTCTCATCTCTAATCCAGTGGGGACTCTCTCCGCTGTTATATCCAGTCATCACCTCTGAACATCGAACCCTTTTTTAGCGATTCCTAACCTGTCATGTCCAGTTCATCACCTCTGAACAGACATATTCCTAAATCTATCCTCTTTTGTCCCTAATGAATTCTCATATTTTGACTGATTTTATCATATTCTTAACCTTTGAATAATTTTAGTCACAATTGTAGTTCCTTCGAGGGTTCTACTTGGTGAATTTTCACCTTTTTAGTTCTATTAAAGAACTTGTATACTAAGTTTTCCTCTATGAAAGACTCATATTACCTATGGATAATTGCATGAGCAAACAAGAGAAGAAGAAATTGAGAAGGGCAAATAAGTTAAAAAGTAAAATTTTATTGATTCAAAAGAAGGGATACATGGAAGATACATTAACTAGTCTCTCATATGATCTGAGTTTATTCTCAATAGTAGACAATTTTTGTTTTTTGTTCTTTTCAACCCTAGCGAGGGCCTACAACTTCAGATCTTATTGATTAAAGGCCGCCATTTGAGCAGCCTCTGTGGCTTTGGTGGTCACGATCATTGAAAGCGTTACAAGAGCAGCCATCAGCATCACAGAAGGAGCAGTCAGTAGCCGAAGAGGAGTCTTCATAAAGATAAGCGTACTAGTCACAAGAGAAGTAGGGCTGGTCGACTTAATGATCATCATTGGAGAATCTGAATTGGTAATCACTCTCAGGCCAGTAATAGCTGGTGCTGAAGACACGACAAGAATGGAGATCGGCTCACTGGTAAGCTCGGGTTGAAGTTTCATTTGCTCCATAATTAGCAGGGTAGAAGGAGCAGACGCCGTCTCGTTAGCCACCATGGAAGCAGCAATGGAGATGGGTCGATGTTGAATGTTGCTAAAACATAGAACATTGATCCCTGTAATGTCCAACATATTCGGAGTAGCTACTTTCTCCTGAGAGAACCTTGAGATTTGAGCAATTAACGCTAGGGTTTCTACAAAATTCTTAAGATTAGAAGCAACATCTGAAGATTGATCAATAAAATATTGTTATGATCGTTATCTGGAGGAGCAAAGGTTACAATAGTGGTAACCTCAGTGCTGATTACATCAGCCAGGGCAACTTCAGTATAGGTATCCCTCGTAGTGTTAACCTCAGTAGCAGCTTTTTTAACTAAAGGAACCTCGACAGTAGCAGCTCCAACACAGATCACCTTGTGGATAGCCACGTCACCTGGATCTCAGGAGAAGTAACCCCAGTACTGATAGCTTCAGTAATGCCAACTTCGACAGAGGCGTCCCTAGTGGCTGGTTCATCAATTGGCTTTCTCTTCTCAAGAGTCTCAAGGATCTCCACATCCTTACTCTCATCATCTTGGATAGCGACGTCGCCCTTACTGGAAGTAGTGGTAGCCCCACAAGAAGACCCGACATCATGCAATTGTTCTTCGGGGCCATCAGGGATGAAGAAAGTTGCTTCATCTCCTTCCCTATAGGTAAAGAGATCACTATGAACTTCTTCTCCCCCACCTGCAGCTTCTTTAGCTATATTCAAGATTAAAATGCAAAATAGTTAATCACGAAAGTAAAAAGAGAAAAAAAACTATGCAAAAATAGAGAAGGATGGTTTACTAGAAGCCTGAGCATGTTCTCTCTGAGTCTCTTTAGAATAGATGACTCAACAAGTAAAGGATCAGGGAGCAGGGATGAATGTAACTTACTTAACCTCCCTGATAGAGGAAACCTTTCGAGCGTCTTGGTGAATCTTCTTCACCAACGGCTTCTTCTTAGTTTTGGAAGGGAGAGAATCCTTTCGTTGCCGCTTCCAGTGGACATCGCGATTCTCTTCTTCTTCCTCCTCTTCACTAGTTGTTTCTTCTATAGCCGGGGCCTTACCTATCCCACTAGGAGCTTCCTATGTAGCTCCACCGATGATGATTTCCTAAAAATGTGAGTTCGCGGCAACTGAAGTTTGACTACTAGCCAAGTCTAGATACTCGTCAAGGCATGGAACCCGAACACGCTTTCCCTGCTTTTGGTCTGCCACCTTCCTCTTCAGGCGAGCTGCAATGCACTTGACTCCAGAGAAATTCACCTGGTATGATGATGGATGCGAGTTGGATATTTCATACCACTGGTAGAATCCTAGATTTGTTAGGAGATTGGGAGTTCACAGTGGCATGCAGAAATGAGCCCTAGTGCACCCAGCAATAAAGTGTCTCCAAGCTCGAGCGCCATCAATGAGACTCTCCATGTACCCTAGCTGAGGGTTCGGGTTGCCAACGTAGAATTGATCATATCGAACTGTCAGACGAAATGACTAGGCAGGTACAACTCCAGGTAGCAGACATCTCCATTCTAGTATAATAAGTGAGATGGCTTGATGCTGACCAGCCACTTAAAAGTACCCAACCCAAGAAATGATCGACCATCCCATAATCCTGAAACTCTTCACCATACTCTGTGTCTGGGATATGCGAAAACATCGAAAAAGACTATAGTACTCTTGGCGATCGAGCATCCTTTGAACTCCGCAACATAGGTTCCCTTATAATGTGAGTTCTCAAAGCAGTGAAGGTGTGCATAGAGGGTACCCTCTGGCGGCTCTTCTCCAGCTGGATAAGGACCGGGCAATATAACACGAACTAAGCCATCAAATAGGCATAAGATATTTCCTCTCTGGGACAAGGCCCATCATGAGGGAAAACGAGTTCTTTCCTTGTCTTTTTACTGGTTGTTCTCTTGTAGAATTATTTTGTCAGGGTCCGAAATCTGCTTTGAATACGGCAAACTATAGCCAAAAATAGTCCAAGCGCTCGCCTGTACACAACCTAAACGGCCGAGAAAATCACCAAAGGCATAATCCCATCATGAGGTGGAGAGAGAATTAGGCACTTCTTCAACCATGCCGACAAGTAGCCAATCAACACAGCCTTCCGTGATAGGGGACGTCCAACTTGACGATGCAAACTTAAGAATATGTCGCCCGTCTCATATCTTCTATCATCTTCCTCCAAGACAATGTCTTTATGACCACTCGACGTCATCATCTTGGCAATTTGCACGTCCTCTACCCAAAGTTGGAGATCTTTGAGGATTCCGTCCAAGATAGGAAATAGATATTCGGACCAGGTCTTCAAACTATTCATACTCTCATGTCTGTGGTTGATATCCGGACATATGTAGAAATGACATATGAGCTCGTGATACATCTTGAACAGGGCTGGATCCTCTTTCTATAGCCGCTTCAACTCATCAGCTCATGGGAAGTATTCCTTATATGGTAGAAAACCCATAGGGAGATTCGGTACTTCTCACTTCTCATGTAACGCCATTGCTAGTTCACCAACTGGCATGAAGAACGCCCCTGAAGTCAGGCAATAAAATTCGAGAATGGCGAAGAAATTTGGTACTCTAGTTCCATCTCAAAGAATATGGCTCTAACCACCTCATGAAGCCCCAACTCCTTCAAGTCGTCTCCAAAAAAATTCAAAACATACTTGGTGAGACTGATTCACCACTATTTTTGGAGTGTACTCAACCCCGGCATCCAGAAGTCCATCGTAGGATAGTTTCCATCTGCCTGAGAACTAGTTAAAAAAAGTTAGAACCATAATAGGATTCTCCCCTACGGGCATATCACGTCCAACGTTGCCCGCGTATAAGACGATAACGGTTCGAGTAGGTCCAGATCTACTAAAACCTTGGAAAGTTAAAATCCCCAGATGCACCAACTCTATGCACTGAGTTACAGACCAGTTCATTCTTCGCTTCACAGTCATCGATCAGAAGTAGAAAAGGGGATAGTGACGCTTGTTCTCTGGGAGATAATACTGTTCCCCATCGAGCATATAAACCCATTGAGCTTCTCTGGCAAGAAGCTGTTGGTTAGTGTCTGGGGCGGTATCTCCAAATAGAAAAGTCAGCTTCCTAAATATGGCCATGTTCTCGCCCTCGAATAAGGACATAGAGATAATACATCGTAGAGTCTTCTCGTCTCTACCCTGAATGAGTGCACTTCATTTTGGCGTGCCTTCTTCACTAAAAAGCAATCCTGACCCTAAAATTGAAAGTGGATGTTCGTATCCATTCCTCTCATAGACTCGAATAAGTTGTTGGACAGTCCCAGTGCATAGTGCACTGCAAGGAAGCAAAAACAGGCATGTTAGGATTTTGATAAGAATAAATGTGCAAAAGTTTTTTAGATGTGCCCAACAAGATGCTAAGACTTAGCTTTCCTCAGAGAAGCCAAGGTCTAGCCTCGTCTAGCTAGCTAAAGTTTAACTTCACATAGGCTGCATAGAACCTCATTGCAATGAACAAAGCTAGGCCATAGCTTCACCTGCAAGGCAAGCTAGCCTCGCCTGAGAGGCTATGACATAGCTTTGCCTACAAAATGAGCTAGCCTCGTCTAAAAGGTTAAAGCAGAGCTTCGCCTACAAGGAGCGCTAGTCTCACCCCAGAGGCTAAAGGTATAGCTTCGCCTACAGGGCAAGTTAGACTTGCCTAAGAGGCTAAGGCATAGCTTCACCTATAAAGCAAGCTAGCCTTGCCCTAGAGGCTAAAGACATAGCTAGCCTCGCCTGAGAGGATAAACGCCTAACGTCACCTTGATAGCTGACAAGACAGCTTTGCCCGAAGCTTGCTTCGTGATTGCTAAAATGAAAGAGCAATCAAAGATTAAGAAATTACAGTGTAGCTTGTGGCTAACAGGTCGTGTCCACGGGGAGGAATGCGATGAAGCTTTTCGATGTTTCATTTAATAACAAAGAATTGTGCTCATTTTTTAGTTGAAAAGAGAATGGAAAGAAGAGAGATGATTAAAAGAGAAACTGTAACTTTGGAGAAAGCTTCGAAAAAAGGTGATTTAGAAATCTTCGAAAAGTGTTTGGTTGTTTTTAATAAAGAAGAAAATCTGGGCTCACTATCTCACTACTCAACCGTTTATTCTTCTATTGAAATCCTAAGTGCCTCAACTTGATCATAGGCAAAACTTAAGGTTGACTTTAGAAAGTTTGAAATAAAGCACATAAGATGGTTGGAAGAGTTCACTCTTTTCTTTAAGAAGTCATTTTGAATCGAATGTTAAATCATCAAGCGCGAAGAAGCAAGTATGAAATAAAACAGTTCAAGAAGCATTCTTAAAAGAAGTAGGAGTTTAAAGATCCAAACCCATCCTCATGTGCCTTCAAGAACACTTTCAAGAAGAAAGGCTTAAGTTAGGCATGCAAATGATTCATTGGGTCTTTTTCATTAAAATCAGAAGAGAAGAAGAATTGGAGAGAGGTACAATAGTGAGCCCAGAAAATCGATTTAGCTACTCATGGAAGACAAAGAAAAAGGCAAGTAAATAACGCAAGACATACCGTAATGTGAGTGGAAGAAAATGTGGCTCGATTCTTGTATTGATGTCACTTCAATCTTCAAGTACAAGCACTCAATTTCTCTCTCTCACAAGTATTTGTACTGGACTACAAATTACAAAATAAAAATACAACTTTTGTACTATCTAACAAAGAGCTTAAATCCTTAAAGAATAAACAAAAATTCTAATCCTAGTCTTCGCTCCTTTTTTCTCTGTTGAAACTGGTATTTATAGGGAAAAACCAGAGGGGGGATCCTGAGAAGATTGGGGGAGCAAATGCTCCCCAAACAAACTTTAACAAGCCGCGGAAACGCGGCTAGGGCCGCGTTTTCGCGGCCCTGGTGTGGCCATGTGACCACACCCAATTGGTGGAGCTCTCCGGTTTGATGATTTGCCCATATCTTCTGCTGGTTTTCTCATTTCAGCTTCAGGATTTGACGAAACAGCCTTTGATTGTTGGCTTCAATCGCTTGATTCAGGGAGGATTCTTTTGAACCGATTTTCAACCTCTCTGATATGCCAAGATTTGCCCTGATTCCTTGATTTCAAATTTATTCTGAATTAAATCAGAATTAGATGGGCTTTTGGGCTTGTTTCTCCTTCCTTTTTTAGCAATTGGGCCTACATTTAACAAAGAAAAATAAGACTTTTTAATAGGATTTATTAGCTAAAAAGTATGGTAAGGTGACAATGTATATGCAAAATATGTGACTGATCACACCCTCTGATTAGGTTGAAAACAAGGTACGTGAAGTCTTTGCACAAGATTTAGGTATTTAAAGATATGGTTCAATGTTTAGAGTTCACCTTTGGATCTTGTTTACTTCAAATATGTAATTGATATACCTTGTTCCAATCTTCCGCTATAGCATAAAACTATACCGAGTCGAACCACAAGGAGAGCTAGCGTAGAAGCGTTACGATACACGTGAGAAAAAGAAAACGAGAATTCTTCTCTTGCTTAAAAGAATGAATAAAATACAAAGAAATGAATGAAAGAGTGTATGGATATGTTCATGGTGGTAAGTGAAAACAAATCAAGAAGAGGTTTGTTGTATTCACACTAAAAGAAAAGAAAACTCTAGAAAAGATTGATTGAAATAAAACCATGACTAGCTAACCTTAACTACCTTGCTAAAGACTTACTAAACTCCGTGATAGTGATGCGTGCCTCATGTTGATTCATCGGCATGAATACGTCTTGCTTGTGGTCTAATTACTTTCTCACTTGGATGATGGGGATTCATTCTTGGACTTGTCTTGTAGCCTCCATAGATGGTCATAGGCCTACAAATAGACTTTCACTAATGGAATCAAAAGAGTTACACTCAAGTGATGCAAATTAAGAACATACAACATTCACTAATAGAAGTAGTGAAGTTATACATCAAATAGCATATTGGTGCTTCCATCTCCATGTTCCATCAAGGCACTAGTTCGAAGACTAGGCTCTAAGTGAGGCACACATGAATCATATGGAGAATTACAACAAGATCTTGCCAAGAAATGAAAAGAAACCCATCGGAGAAGAGAAAACCATACAAATTGCAAGATGAAGTAAAGCAATCACCCATGAGTTAGAAGTTAGCAAGGTAGTAGTTAGCTAGTTCATGGAGAAAGAATTAGCTACACACCATTACAAAATAAAAGCTAAACATGAATAAATTGTTAGAAAGTAAACAAAGCAAGTAAGGAAAGAAAACAAACTAGAATCAAGCTCAAGTAGAGTAGATGAGAATGGATCAATCCTTGTATAGCTCCAAGTTGTCACTCCTTGTTGATACAAGCTCTCTCTCTCATACAACTCTCTCTTGCAATGAAATCTAGGGAGAAGAAGATCATAGAGAGCTAAAAACCCTAAACAAAAACTATCAAAATACAAAACTATGAACTAAACTCTCTCTCTTCTCTGATCAGTTTCAGCTCGTAGGTCCAAGGTCACATATTTATAGCCCAAGATGAAGGATCCAGAAGCAAGTTTGTTGGCGCAAAATCCGAGGCCAAATCTCCCTGTAACTGCCGCCAGATCTGGAGAATCTTGCAAGTTGGCGGCAAAATCTGGGCCGTTGAGCCCAGATTTTCTGGTAGGATTTGTTTGTTAGGAGGTTAGCCACGTGGTATATCTGGAATCTTCGTTTGTTGCGCGGATCTTTCTGGATCTGGATTTGAATTTGGCATTATCTTTAATCTTGGATTAATCACTTAATTAGTGTTAATTAAGTGATTATTTGGATATCTCTCCATTAAGTGTGTACCTGCAAATATGTAGAGAAGAGGAGTAAAAATCACATATTTATTTGTAATATGTATGGGAGTTATGATGTAAAATATGCACTTTTGTGTATTAATCACACCCCCACACTTATTCTTTTGCTCGTCCCGAGCAAAACAAAGAAAGAAAATCTAAACTACCAATTTTATTACACCACTTTCGCAGGTGACGCGATTGCACTGAGCGTGTGCAACAAGCCGTTAAACCTCTAGGTTACCCTAGAGGAGGAGTGTTGTCTCCTGAGGGTTTTCAGCGGATTACACCCACAAAATCCATAAAGAAAGAAAACAAATGTTAGTATTTTGAAAATGCATTTTGAATAAGAGACAAGTTTACGAACTATTTTTGCAAAAATATAAGTGATCCTAGGTCATAAGTCCACCTATAATCATTCTTCCTTAAACTTAGTATCTATGCAAGATCTTGTTTTTAATTAAGGTAAGAATTCAAAATTGGATTGAATATTTTATCTTTCATAAAACCTAGATAATATGCACACCGTGTAAGTGAAGGTTTCTTGGGATTTCAACTCCAACCATAAAGCCATTTATTCATATATATTTATTTTTTTATTTTTCTTTTTTCTTCCCTTAGTTTAGGCTTTCTAGTTCACCCTTGTAACGAGCCTTTAACCGATGACTCCCAAACCAGAAGGTCTTAGGGCACCAAATGAGAAAACATCCCTCGGGTTTAAGGTCTCGAGTGAAAAAGGCCACAAAACTAAAGGGGATTATTTATAATCACCGTTAGGCGTGAATAATCATGCTTCTTGAGGCACAATTATCCAGCTTAATAAGTGAGATCACCGTTAGGCGTGAGTAACCATGCTTCTTGAGGCATAGTTATCCAGCTTAATAAGTGATCTTTTATTTATATATTTTTTTCTTTTTTTTTTATTTTTTTTATTTATATGGCATTTTTGGTCTTTGTCTCCATCCCAAGAAATGTGTAAGTATAAAGTGCATATTATCTAAGGCAAAAAATTCAAGATAAAAATATCTCACCAATTTTACTTACTTAGCCTATAATCTCAAACAAGATCTATTATTTCAACTAGATTTAAGATGTCATAATTAAGGCTTTCTTAATCTCTAAGATACATCTTAATTTTCTTAAAAATAGAACAAAACATTATCTCTTATTTCAAAAAGTTTTTATTTTATTATTTTTTTTATTTTTATTTATTAAAAGAGGTGTAAAATAAAGAAAATCTAAAAACTCTAAAAGAAGTGTAAAAGAAAGAAATTCTAAAAACTCTAAGTTAGTAAACCCTCCCCCACACTTATTTCATGCATTGTCCTCAATGCATTATGATATATGTATGCATGAAACAAAATGGAAGGGGAAGGAATTATTTACAAGGAATATACAAGTGTAACTCTCACCTGGGCTTTTGGTCGCTTCCCTCTGGCCCGTTTCCCATCGTTCCAATGTGTTCTCTTTCTTGAGCTCCATTGGGAAACGGTCTGAATTATTCTAACCCTAGGTGTTTCCAGTTTCAATTGGTTGTTATTTTCATTCATACTCATTCCACCACATCGTTCACAAACAAAGTCCTTATCACCACTCTCACTCAGAATCTCATCACTTCCAATGTTAAGAAATTTTAGCTCTTCTCCATATAATTCTTCAAAACTCAAATCAACATCCGGAAGTGGACAATCAGCTAACTTACCCCGAGTTGACTCATCTAAACACATGATCTCATCAGCAAACAAGTCTTCAAAGGATATATCAATCGGAGGTACAGATACAGTCAGATTTGGTTCATTGAAAGTGAAAATATCCAAATCAACTTTCCCCGTTTGAAAGGGTACTCGGATAAGAGAATCACAAGATTGTGACTCATCTTTCGGATCTTCACTTTCCTCCTCACAATTGTTATTAATGAAGCTAACCTCAAATGTTTGATCTTTTGTTTTGTGAGGCTGTGTGTGGAAGACATTGTGTTCATGTGTCATGTTACCAAAAGTCAACCTCATTGATCCATTCCGGCAATTAATGATTGCATTTGCAGTAGCCAGGAATGGTCGTCCCAGAATGACAGGAATTTGTGCCCTTTGATTGGAATTTGACACTGGTTTTGTTTCAAGGACAACAAAGTCAACAGGATAAAAGAATTCTCCAACTTTGACAAGGACATCTTGAATTACCCCCTTGGGTTTAGTAACAGAGCGGTCAGCCAATTGGATGGTCATTTGGGTCGGGAGGAGATCACCTAACCCCAATTGTTGGTACACAGAGAAAGGTAGGAGATTAATGCTGGCCCCCAAATCAAGAAGTGCCCTATTTATTGTAGTCTGTCCTATGATGCATGAAATGGTGGGGCTCCCTGGGTCTTTGTACTTAACAGGAATTGGACCAGTGAGCAACTCAGTAATGGATGATGCAAGGAAGACTTTTTTAGGGACTTGGGTCTTCCTCTTCTTGGTGCACATTTCCTTCAAAAATTGGCATATGATGGCACTTGTTGAATGGCATCAAGAAGAGGGACATTGATTTGGACCTTATTGAATGTTTCTTTTATTTTCTCCATGTGAGCATTTGACTTATTATTTAGAAGCCTATTTGGATATGGTACTCTAGGCTTATAAGGTTGCTCATCTACCTTTTCTTTCCCCTTGGCTTTGGAAGTGGATGGCTCTGTACTAGAGGATGGGTTGTCAGAATTTGGTTGCATTGGGATTTGAGGTGTTGGCTTTGGTACTGGATGAGATTGTGGACTAGAAACCTTATTGTCTACTTGTTTACCAGATCTCAGGGTATGAATGGCATGACATTGACTGGGTCCTGAATCTTCCACTTTATTCAAAGAGAAGTGGTGTTTGGGATTTGCAATGGCTGGTTTGGGAAAAAACTTTTTTGATTCTCAGCCAATTGCCCAATTTGGACCTTCATTTGATTCAACTCCTGCTGCTGGTTCTTTGTAAAGGTTTCTAGCATTTTTTTCAACTCAGATATCTCGGAATTATTTTGGGGTGGATGTTGATAATATGGAGATTGGAACTGTGATTGGTAATATGGTGGTGGGTCCTGATATGATTGATATGACTGTGGTGGACTGTGAGATGGATGAACATACAGTGAATTCTGATCGAAACTGGATGGATGAAACTGAGCATTGTACAGATGTGGAAGTGGTAGCATATGATGCTCAGGACCAGACTGACTCCATGGAAAATTTGGATGGTTCTGCCATCCTGAATTGTAAGTGTTGGAGTATGGATGATGATTGGGTCTGGTCAATACTGCATTCATGTTCTCCTGATATGAGTGGAGCTGAGATAATGGACACTCCTCCAAGACATGGCTAAGGTCATGACAGTTGGTGCAACCCGGTTTAATCAGAGGCAATGGGTTGACCTGGTTGACCATAGAATTCCCTTTTGACTCAAGCAGTTCTATCCTCTTTATTAATTGTGTGATCTTGGTTTCTTCAGCTAGAGAGGATTCTTTGGAGTGTGTACCAGTTCTGGAAGTGGTGGAAGTGGATTTGTTAGGACAAGACTCCCACTGAATGGTTTTTTCAGCTAGGGTTTCAAAGAGATCCCACCCCTGATGTTCATCTTTTTTCAAAAATTCCCCCTGGCACATGGATTCTAAAAGGGTTTTCGTTTGGTAATCTAATCCATCATAGATAATCTGGCATAGACGCCATTTCTCTATGCCGTGATGGGGACACAGGGCAAGAAGGTCTTTGAAACGCTCAAGATACTTCCAGAAAGGTTCATTTGTTTCCTGCTTGAATTGCATTATGTTTTTCTTATGAGGGCTGTTTTGTGGATAGGATAGAATTTCTTAAGAAAGACTTTAACAAAATCCTCCCATAAAGATATGGAACTGACTGGAAGATTATAAAGCCATTTCTTAGCTAAATCCTTAAGTGCAAACGGTATGAACCGTAACCTAACAGCATCCTCAGACAGTTGGGAAATTCTCATCATTTGGCATACCTCTTCAAACTCACGAATAAAGAGGTACGCATCCTCAGACTCTAAACCATGGAAATGGGGAAGTGTACTAATGAATTGTGGTTTCAGCTCGAAGTGATTTCCATTTGGCTCGGGGAGAAGAATGCATGAAGGAATGGAGGTGCGAATCGGATAAAATCGATCCTGAAGTGAGACGTTGTTGGTCATGATGTCAAGTAGTTGTGTAAGTATAGAAAGTCTAGCAGAATGATGATCACAGAACCACTCTCAAATATAAAGCCACAAACAACGCGCACCGATCACACCAGCGAAAAAGAAAAATAACAAACAACAAAAAAAAAAAATCAATCCAAGCTTGTCTAGGGTTTCTGGTCCTAGATGACTCCTAAATAGACTGTCCACAGGAGGTTTGGTGTAGAAGCTGACTATAAGCAAATCAGCCAGGGAAGGGTAAGGTTGGTGGGAGGTTTTCCGTCCGGAGACGTTCCTTAATTAAGTAACCAGCAACCTTCGGGCTTTCGGCCCTCAACCCCTTTCCTAGACACTGATTTTACAGAAGTCAATTTCCAACACTTTTCCGCCTTAGGAAAATCTCCTAATGAGTCCGAGATGTCCCTAGGGCCAACGTCTATCAAATTTTATTTACAAGCTTGGGATTGTGAGTGCTGGGATAGTGGTTTGCGGGCTAAGGAAAGGGTAATGACCTCCCCCACCTTATCTTATTTACAGGTATTGCCCTTAAAATTGAATTGTGCAAGTGTACGATATAGAAACAAACAAGGTTCACTCCAAGTAAGATAAATCAAACAAAGAGTGAGTCCTAGTCTATATGCAATGAATTACGTACCTTGTCCCCCGCACTCTTCAACAGTAAATGTAAAGTAATTGAAAGACACGTGCCTATAATGCAAGATGTCTAAACAATTTTTATCAATTTACACCAAATTTTTTACTGTTGAATTAATTTAGCAGGTATAAGGTGCAGAATACAGAATTTCAAATATAGCAGCAGATGTAATTTGCAGATCTGAAGCCCCTGCAGAAAACTTGTAAGTAGTTAACTCCTTATTGCCGCGTTTCCACAGCAAAGCTTGTGGATCCGCGGCAATTTGGAGGGATCCTGGGCTCTGCTTTCTTGAGCAGAGGCCCAGGTCCACTTATATTTTCTGCTGTGCAAGGTTTCCTGTATCTTCAACCTGTACCTTCAACAGAGAAGAAATATCGTTTAGTTTCTCACTTTTAAAAATACCGTTGCTCTCCCCGGCAACGGCGCCAAAAATTGATAAGGTTGAAAACAAGGTACGTGAAGTCTTTGCACAAGATTTAGGTATTTAAAGATATGGTTCAATGTTTAGAGTTCACCTTTGGATCTTGTTTACTTCAAATATGTAATTGATATACCTTGTTCCAATCTTCCGCTATAGCATAAAGCTATACGAGTCGAACCACAAGGAGAGCTAGCGTAGAAGCGTTACGATACACGTGAGAAAAAGAAAACGAGAATTCTTCTCTTGCTTAAAAGAATGAATAAAATACAAAGAAATGAATGAAAGAGTGTATGGATATGTTCATGGTGGTAAGTGAAAACAAATCAAGAAGAGGTTTGTTGTATTCACACTAAAGAAAAGAAAACTCTAGAAAAGATTGATTGAAATAAAACCATGACTAGCTAACCTTAACTACCTTGCTAAAGACTTACTAAACTCCGTGATAGTGATGCGTGCCTCATGTTGATTCATCGGCATGAATACGTCTTGCTTGTGGTCTAATTACTTTCTCACTTGGATGATGGGGATTCATTCTTGGACTTGTCTTGTAGCCTCCATAGATGGTCATAGGCCTACAAATAGACTTTCACTAATGGAATCAAAAGAGTTACACTCAAGTGATGCAAATTAAGAACATACAACATTCACTAATAGAAGTAGTGAAGTTATACATCAAATAGCATATTGGTGCTTCCATCTCCATGTTCCATCAAGGCACTAGTTCGAAGACTAGGCTCCAAGTGAGGCACACATGAATCATATGGAGAATTACAACAAGATCTTGCCAAGAAATGAAAAGAAACCCATCAGAGAAGAGAAAACCATACAAATTGCAAGATGAAGTAAAGCAATCACCCATGAGTTAGAAGTTAGCAAGGTAGTAGTTAGCTAGTTCATGGAGAAAGAATTAGCTACACACCATTACAAAATAAAAGCTAAACATGAATAAATTGCTAGAAAGTAAACAAAGCAAGTAAGGAAAGAAAACAAACTAGAATCAAGCTCAAGTAGAGTAGATGAGAATGGATCAATCCTTGTATAGCTCCAAGTTGTCACTCCTTGTTGATACAAGCTCTCTCTCTCATACAACTCTCTCTTGCAATGAAATCTAGGGAGAAGAAGATCATAGAGAGCTAAAAACCCTAAACAAAAACTATCAAAATACAAAACTATGAACTAAACTCTCTCTCTTCTCTGATCAGTTTCAGCTCGTAGGTCCAAGGTTACATATTTATAGCCCAAGATGAAGGATCCAGAAGCAAGTTTGTTGGCGCAAAATCCGAGGCCAAATCTCCCTGTAACTGCCGCCAGATCTGGAGAATCTTGCAAGTTGGCGGCAAAATCTGGGCCGTTGAGCCCAGATTTTCTGGTAGGATTTGTTTGTTAGGAGGTTAGCCACGTGGTATATCTGGAATCTTCGTTTGTTGCGCGGATCTTTCTGGATCTGGATTTGAATTTGGCTTTATCTTTAATCTTGGATTAATCACTTAATTAGTGTTAATTAAGTGATTATTTGGATATCTCTCAATTAAGTGTGTACCTGCAAATATGTAGAGAAGAGGAGTAAAAATCACATATTTATTTGTAATATGTATGGGAGTTATGATGTAAAATATGCACTTTTGTGTATTAATCACCCTCACACTTATCTTTTGCTCGCCCTCGAGCAGAACATCAGACTAATTCTAATCAATTATTAGACCACTTTCGCAGGTCACTCGATTGCACTGAGCATGTGCAACAAGCCGTTAAACCTCTAGGTTACCCCTAGAGGACGAGTTTTGTCTCGTGAGGGTTTTCAGTGGATTGCACGCACAAAATCCATAAAAAATGTTAGTATTTTCGAAGAGCATTTTTAAAGGAGAAAATATTTGAAGTATATTTGTAAGGCTTTAAATACTCTATAAATTATAGGAATATCAAAATTTTCATTTCGAAACTCAGTCTCTATTCAAAAACATGTCATCAATCAAAGTAAGGAGTCAATTTGTACCTCTTATCTAGTCTATTAATTTACCCTGAGTCGTATGCACCATCGTGACTGTGAAGTTGACTAAGGATTCTTTAACATTAACTCCTATGTCTTATTTATATTTATTTTTAGTGGAATTTATTCCTCAACTTCATTAGGCTTTCTAATCTGCCCATGTAACGAGCCTTTAGTCGGTGACACCCAAACTGGACAGTTTTAGGGCACCAGGTGAGAAAAACACCCCTAAGGACTTAAACACTCGAGCAGACAAGGCCACGAAACTAAGGTTTTATTTATAAAATAGACCCCTTTTAGGCGTGAATACTTATGCTTCATGAGGCACAAATACCTAGCTTAATCAGAGGATTTATATCTATATATTTTTTTTCAAACTTATCTAATTATCTTTTGCATAAATACCAAGGCTTGCTTAGGCCAAAGCACCTAGCTAATTAATAATTAGATTTGTTTATTGTTTTTTTTCATACATATATTTTTTATAGGCATAAGAGTCTTTGTTTTTAAACCCTAAGTGTGTAATGTTGGCCCAAGAGGTTACACTCTCCAATTGTTTTGTGTTTTGATGATGACAAACCAAATTAGAGCTATTTGGTACTAACAAGTTTTGTTAAGATGAGTTTCAGGTTTTGTACCATGTTTAGAGACCATTCGCTTAGCTATTGCAAGAACTTCTAAGTTCCACAAAGCAAGGAAGGCAAATTGCACATCAAGGAAGGATCATAGAAGAGAAGGCACTAGCAAGGCATTGGATGGCTCAAAGACTTGAAGATAGCTCAAGAAGTCTTCATGTAATTTGTTTTTCAGTTTATAGTATGTTAAAGAATAGTGGATAGGTTTGAAGCTCTATCACACACGTTTTTGCACACATGCTTATTCCAAAATAATTTCTTATAAATTATACAAAAATATTTTGCATACAAGTTTTTGCCTACAGATATATATTTATGTTTTATACTATTCCCTGTTCAAAAGTATTTTTGTTAAAATCAAAATCCTCTTTGTTTTCTTTTCTAAAATCAATTTTTGACCTGATCCGGTCGACCGGGGCAGTCGACCGAGTCTGTGTCAGTCTGGTCCGGTCGACCGGACCAGTCGACCGCAGTCCTGGCAGAGGCACGTATCAGTGTGCACGTCTGCCGGTCGACCGGGGCGGTCGACCGAGATATTTGTTTTTGCTCACAGGTTGTTTCAGTCGACCGGGTCGGTCGACCGCTGGCCTGTAACGGTCAAATTTTTGTACTACCGGTCGACCGGCCCAGTCGACCGATCTGACCGTTTGAACAGTAACGGGCAGATTTTTAAGAGCTGTTTATTTTTGTCTTTTGTGTTTAAAAATTCGTTTAAGGATATATTTTGATCTAATTACCTCCTAAACATCAGTAATTATGTTTTATCCCTAAACCCTAGCCCTCTCCTATAAATAGGGGTGTTTGGGGAGAGATTGGTTACAACAATTATTGCTAGAAAATTCAAAAGTTTAAGGCTTTCAAAAGAGACTTGTTTCTTGGTTTTTGTGCTGAATTTCTCACTGATTTTCTGAAGGGTTTTTTTTTTTCAAATACTCTCTGATTTGATTCTCTTTTCTCCTTACACACAAGAGCTTCATTCCTACTCAATATTCTCTAAGGACCTTTGTAAGGAAAGAGATATTTGAAAGAGAGAGTTTGTGGTCTTTTGACTACCAAGATAATTACTTGTTCTTGAGATTGTAGGAGTTGGGTACTCCATTGTATTTGAGATCTTTGTGATAGTGGAAGTGGTCGGAATCCTTCTGGGGAAGGCGGGGAGTAGAGCTGGGTGCTCGAACCTCGATAACATATCCTTGTGTTTGCGATTGGTTTACATTCTTGCAATTATTACTCTACTTTGCTTGCACTTATTACTTGCTCATCATACTTACTTGCTTGCATTCATCTTGTGATTCTTGATTGTGATTGTTATAGCTTTAAATTTTTAAATTGCCATTTGATTAGCATTATCACCTATTCACCCCCCCTCTAGGTGATTTTCAATTGGTATCAGAGCTTGGACTCTAGGTTTGGCTTAACATCCATAGAGAGATCCTTAAAATATTGCTAATCAACATTTTCATTCATCCATTCATACACTAGTAAACATGGCCGACAACATTAAATCCCCTCCTAAATTTGATGGACTTAATTTCCCAATTTGGAAGGTTAGGATGACTATATTTTTGCAATCTTTGGGTAGCTTAGTGGCCAAGTCCTTGACTAAACCCTATGTAGCACCCGATAGTGATGAGAGCACTTAGACCGACTTCAACTTTAGAGAATATGAGGCTAACTCCAAATCCCAAAACTCCCTATTAACCGCCTTGAATGAGGATGACCTTACACGGGTAATTCATTGCCAATCCGCCTATGAGATTTGGCAACACTTATTGGTCACACATGAAGGGACTTCACAAGTCAAGATAGCTAAGATAGATCTCTTGAGGTCTCAATATGAATCATTTAAAATGCTTGATGATGAATCCATTGATTGTATGATTACTCGTTTCACTAAAATTACAAATGGTCTTTCTTCATTAGGTGACGTCATCTCCAATGATCAAAAGGTGCGCAAAGTGATACGGGCTCTTCCTTCTTCATGGGAGATCAAGGCCACCACCTTAAAGGAGTTGAACGACAAGGATGAGATGGACATCATTAGTCTCATTGGGAACTTAAAGACCCATGAGATGGAGAAGAAGGCAAGAGAAGAAGCCACTACTTCAAAGAAGAAATCCATAGCCTTCAAGACTTCATCCACCAATGATGACGATGATGAAGAAGAAGATGAGGAGCTAACTCTACTTGTGCGGAATGTCAAGAGGTTGTACCGAAAGAACAAGTTCAACTTCCGGAGAAGATTCGAAGGCAAAGAGGAGCGGAAGATCATTTGCTATAATTGCCGCAAACCCGGACATATCATGGCGGATTGTCCGGAGTTCAAGAAGAAGATGACTTCCTCCTTCAAGCCAAAGAAACCGGAGGAGAAGAAAGCCTACAAAGCAACATGGGATTCGGAAAGCGAGTCCGAAGAGGAGGTGGATCAAGCTAATATGTGTTTCATGGCAAACACACCTAAGGTAACCCCTCAATCCCTTGATGATGAAGATGATGAACTAAGTAAGGAAGTTCTAGTTCATGCCTTTGTAGAACTTTCTGAAACTTATGATAATAAGAAACTTGAATGCTTAAAATTACAAAAAGAAGTTGCTTTTCTTAAGAATCAACTTGTCATTGTTTCTAAAGAAAAAGATGATGTTTCTTCTAATTTCATTTCCATGCAAAAAGAATTTTGTGCCTACAAGAGTACTTGTAAGGCAAAATCTCCTATTATTGATGAAAAAGAAATTTCTTCTTTTAAATCCAAAATGAATGATTTCGAAAAAGTTTTAAATGATTGTGCTTTCAATACTAAGAAACTTGAGAACATGTTTTCTAAAAAGCACACTTCACATGCTAACACTTCACAAGCTAAAAATTCTCATGCTAACACCTCTCATGCTCATGCTCACAATGCTCATGCTCACAAATCACACACTCACTATGCTTTTAAATATGGTAGAGTGTATAGATGCACATATTGTGGTAAAAATGGACATTTAGCTAAGTTTTACTATGATCAACTAAATAGAACAAATAATCTTGTTTGGGTTCATGACACTAACCCTAGAGGACCCAAGAAAATGTGGGTACCAAAATCAAGTCTTAAATTGTTTGATGTAGGTACACACCAAAGCTCCAAGACGTAGGGAGCGGTGGTACCTTGATAGTGGTTGTTCAAGACACATGACATGGGACATCAACAACTTCACAACCCTATCAAGGTACATGGAAGGTGGCACCGTCACCTTCGGGGATGACTCCAAAGGAACTATCATCGGTATAGGTAACATTCAAATTGGTGCATCTCCTATTATTGAGAATGTTGTTTTAGTAGATGGTTTAAAACATAATTTGCTTAGCATTAGTCAACTTTGTGACCGTGGACTTAAAGTTGTTTTTGATGATTCCTCATGCAAGATTTTTGATATTAAATCCGATGTTTGTATTCTTACCGGTTTTCGTGATAATAATGTTTATATCATTGACATGCTTAATTTAGATTGTTCTACTAAATACTTGAATGCTTTTGATGTAAATTCTTGGCTTTGGCATAGAAGATTAGGACATGCATCTTTTGACCATATTTCTAAGATTAATTCAAAGGAATTGGTGAAGGGTATACCTTGCTTGAATTTTGAGAAAGACCGCATTTGTGGTGCGTGCCAACTTGGGAAACAAACCAAGTCTTCCTTTAAACCAATCAAGGATATCATGTCAACTAGGCCTTTAGAATTAATTCATATGGATCTTTTTGGACCAACTAAAACTAAGAGTTTAAATGGAAGTAGATTTGCATTTGTTTTGGTTGATGATTTCTCCCGTTTTACTTGGGTTTTCTTTTTACAAAATAAAGATCAAACTTTTTCTCATTTTAAAATTTTCGAAAAAGAGTTGAAAAAGAAAAGGGTTTTCCGATTTTGAGAATAAGGAGTGATAGAGGTGGTGAGTTTATTAACCAACTCTTCATGACTTATTGTGATGAAAAGGGAATTAAGCATGAAACGTCTTGTCCTAGAACTCCACAACAAAATGGAGTTGTAGAAAGGAAAAATAGAACACTTCAAGAGATGGCTAGGACAATGATAAGTGAATATGACCTCCCTCAATATTTATGGGCCGAGGCCGTAAACACCGCATGCTATATATCGAATCGTATTTATTTATGCAAAAATTCTTCAAAAACTTCTTTTGAAATGTATCATTCTAGAAAACCAAATGTTGCATATTTTAAAGTTTTTGGATGCAAGTGTTTTGTTTTGAATACTAAGGATAATTTGGGTAAATTTGATGCTAAGGCTTATGAGACTATCTTTGTTGGATATTCCTCTACTAGCAAAGCATATAGAGTTTTCATTAGATCTTCTCAAACCATTGAAGAATCCATGCATGTTAAATTTGAAGAATCTAATGTGGTTGTTGAGAATGTTGTAGAGATTGAACCATTAGGTGAAGACATGGAGAGACTATCCTTGAAGGACTCACCCGCTCAAGAAGAAAAGCTAGACCCTATTGGTGAAGTTCAAGAGGATAAGGAGGAAAGCACTCAACCGCTTCGTAAAGCTTGGAGATACGCTACAAATCATCCTAAGGAGCTCATCTTGGGTGATGCATCTAAAGGAGTCACAACGCGCTCCAAACTCCATGACCTATGTGGTAACTTTGCTTTCATTTCTCATTTTGAACCCAAAGGCATTCTCGAAGCCGAGACGGACCCATATTGGTTGCTTGCCATGCAAGAGGAACTCAATCAATTTGAGCGCAACCAAGTTTGGCACCTTGTTCCTAAGCCCCACGATAGACCAATAATTGGTACTAAGTGGATCTTTAGAAACAAGATGGATGAGTCCGGAAATGTCATTAGGAATAAAGCTAGGTTAGTGGCTCAAGGTTACACTCAAGTTGAGGGAATTGACTTTGAGGAGACCTTTGCACCCGTAGCACGGCTTGAAGCCATACGGATGACACTAGCTTTTGCATGTTTTAAAAATTTTAAACTTTTTCAAATGGATGTAAAAAGTGCATTTTTAAATGGTTTTATTAATGAAGAAGTTTATGTTTCTCAACCTCCCGGTTTTATTGATCATGTTCATCCCGATTTTGTTTTTAAACTTGATAAAGCTTTGTATGGATTGAAACAAGCTCCAAGAGCTTGGTATGAAAGGCTTTCTAGTTTTCTCATTTCAAATGATTTTATTAAAGGCAAAGTAGACACAACTCTTTTTACTAAGCATGTTGATAATGATATTTTAATTGTGCAAATTTATGTTGATGATATAATTTTTGGTTCTACTAATGAGCTTTTATGCAAGGATTTTGAGAAGGTAATGCAACTAGAATTTGAAATGTCTTCAATGGGTGAGCTCAATTTCTTCCTTGGACTCCAAATCAAGAAATTGCAAGACGGAACCTTCATTAACCAAGCCAAGTACGCAAAGGAGCTAGTAAAGAAGTTTGGGCTTGAAGGATCAAAGGCTTGCAACACTCCAATGGCAACTACTACCAAGCTTGATAAGGACGAACAAGGTAAAAATGTTGATATTAAATTATATAGAAGCATGATAGGAAGTCTTTTATATTTGACGGCAAGTAGGCCGGATATCATGTTTAGTGTGTGTCTTTGTGCTAGATTTCAATCGTGTCCTAAAGAATCTCATCTTATTGCGGTAAAACGCATTATTCGTTATATTAAGGGCACTATTGGAATGGGTCTTTGGTATCCGAAAACTATAGATTTTTCTATGACTAGTTATTCGGATGCCGACTATGCGGGTTGTAGAGTAGATAGAAAGAGTACTAGTGGGACATGTCAATTTCTTGATAATTGTCTTGTTTCATGGTCCTCTAGGAAACAAAATTCCGTAGCTCTCTCAACCGCCGAGGCGGAGTATGTTGCCGCGGGGGCTTGTTGTGCACAAGTCCTTTGGATGAAACATACTCTCCTTGATTTTGATTTGCACTTTGATCATATAAAAATATTTTGTGATAATACTAGTACTATACACATGACCAAAAATGCAAATCAACATAGTAAGACCAAGCACATTGAGATTAGATATCACTTTCTTAGAGATCATTTTGAGAAAGGTGATATAGATATTGATTATGTTTCCACGGATTTACAACTAGCCGATATTTTCACTAAACCTCTTGATTTTGCTAGATTTTCGTTTATTTGTGGAGAACTTAATGTTTGTATTATTGAATAGACATGTTTTTCATAACCCTTTTTGATGTATGACAAAAAGGGGGAGAATAAGTTTACATGACAAAAATAAGTTCATTTGGTCTTGGTTCCATATGAATTTATATGCTTTAATTTTAAAGATTTGTTTTATGAGTTTTATGTTTATGTATGTATGAGTTTTTGAATTCATGTATTTTGAGAATTCTTGTTTTTGTTTTAGTTGTTTTGGTATTTTTGGTATCAAGAGCAATTTTTGTGTTTTATATTAGTTTCAATATTTGGTGCATCATTTCAATTATTGGTATCTAGAGCATATTCTTGTGTTTTATATATAGCATAATTTGAGGGGGAGTTTTCTCCTCCCTACATTTTTGTCAATAGCCTATTTGTTTTGTCATCATCAAAAAGGGGGAGATTGTTGGCCCAAGAGGTTACACTCTCCAATTGTTTTGTGTTTTGATGATGACAAACCAAATTAGAGCTATTTGGTACTAACAAGTTTTGTTAAGATGAGTTTCAGGTTTTGTACCATGTTTAGAGACCATTCGCTTAGCTATTGCAAGAACTTCTAAGTTCCACAAAGTAAGGAAGGCAAATTGCACATCAAGGAAGGATCATAGAAGAGAAGGCACTAGCAAGGCATTGGATGGCTCAAAGACTTGAAGATAGCTCAAGAAGTCTTCATGTAATTTATTTTTCAGTTTATAGTATGTTAAAGAATAGTGGATAGGTTTGAAGCTCTATCACACACGTTTTTGCGCATATGCTTATTCCAAAATAATTTCTTATAAATTATACAAAAATATTTTGCATACAAGTTTTTGCCTACAGATATATATTTATGTTTTATACTATTCCCTGTTCAAAAGTATTTTTGTTAAAATCAAAATCCTCTTTATTTTCTTTTCTAAAATCAATTTTTGACCTGATCCGGTCGACCGGGGCAGTCGACCGAGTCTGTGTCAGTCTGGTCCGGTCGACCGGACCAGTCGACCGCAGTCCTGGCAGAGGCACGTATCAGTGTGCACGTCTGCCGGTCGACCGGGGCGGTCGACTGAGATATTTGATTTTGCTCACAGGTTGTTTCAGTCGACCGGGTCGGTCGACCGCTGGCCTGTAACGGTCAAATTTTTGTACTACCGGTCGACCGGCCCAGTCGACCGATCTGACCGTTTGAACAGTAACGGGCAGATTTTTAAGAGCTGTTTATTTTTGTCTTTTGTGTTTAAAAATTCGTTTAAGGATATATTTTGATCTAATTACCTCCTAAACATCAGTAATTATGTTTTATCTCTAAACCCTAGCCCTCTCCTATAAATAGGGGTGTTTGGGGAGAGATTGGTTACAACAATTATTGCTAGAAAATTCAAAAGTTTAAGGCTTTCAAAAGAGACTTGTTTCTTGGTTTTTGTGCTGAATTTCTCACTGATTTTCTGAAGGGTTTTTTTTTTTTTTCAAATACTCTCTGATTTGATTCTCTTTTCTCCTTACACACAAGAGCTTCATTCCTACTCAATATTCTCTAAGGACCTTTGTAAGGGAAGAGATATTTGAAAGAGAGAGTTTGTGGTCTTTTGACTACCAAGATAATTACTTGTTCTTGAGATTGTAGGAGTTGGGTACTCCATTGTATTTGAGATCTTTGTGATAGTGGAAGTGGTCGGAATCCTTCTGGGGAAGGCGGGGAGTAGAGCTGGGTGCTCGAACCTCGATAACATATCCTTGTGTTTGCGATTGGTTTACATTCTTGCAATTATTACTCTACTTTGCTTGCACTTATTACTTGCTCATCATACTTACTTGCTTGCATTCATCTTATGATTCTTGATTGTGATTGTTATAGCTTTAAATTTTTAAATTGCCCTTTGATTAGCATTATCACCTATTCACCCCCCCTCTAGGTGATTTTCATGTAAGTGTATTTAGTGAGCATATTTTATCAAGGTAAATATCAAGACTAAATTACTTTCACAAATTTTCTTCCTAACCCTAAAAATCAAACAAGTCATCTTATTTTGACCAAGTGTAAGAAATCCTAATTATGATTTTTCTTTTCCTTAAATTTGACTTAATTTCTTACAAAAAATATTTCAAAATATTGTTCTATCCTTTCAAAAAGTTTATATATATATATTTTTTTCTTTTTCTTTTTCTTTTTTTTTATATTAGTCATGTTAGAACCCCCACACTTATCTCATGCATTGTCCCCAATGTATGAAAGAAATGTATCGATGCATGAAATAAAATGGAAAAGAGTTAAGTTACCGATACACTGGGTCAAAAAGACCCATAGCCGTTACATTTACCAACACCGATTCCAAGAAAGGTTTAAGGCGTTGACCATTTACCTTAAAGTCATTTCCATTCTTGGGGTCACTGATCTTAACTGCACCGTGTGGAAACACGGTTTTTACAACGAATGGCCCAGTCCATCCTGATTTCAATTTTCCTTGAAAAAGATGAAGCCTAAAATTATAGAGTAAGACTTTTTGTCCAGAGACAAAGGTTTTTCTTATGATATATTTATCATGAAAAATCTTAACTCTATCTTTAGTGATCCTAGCATTTTCATAGGCCTCATTTCTTAACTCCTCTAATTCGAAAATTTGTAACTTTCGAAGGTCACCGGCCTTAGTCAAGTCGAAATTCAACTGCTTGATTGCCCATAAGGCCCGGTGCTCTAACTCAACGGGTAGGTGACAAGCTTTACCATAGCTAACCTATAAGGAGACATTCCTAGAATCGTCTTGAAAGCGGTCTTGTAGGCCCATAGGGCATCTACAAGTTTGATGGACCAATCTTTCCGGTTTTGGTTCACAGTTTTCTCCAAGATAAGCTTGACTTGTCTATTAGAAACCTCAACTTGCCCACTGGTTTGAGGATGATAAGGTGTGAACAACTTGTGAGTTATGGCATACTTTCGCATGAGGGCTTCAAAGGATCTATTGCAAAAGTGAGTGCCATTATCACTGATGATAGCATGAGGGGTTC
The DNA here is from genome assembly GCA_038442645.1 of Agave tequilana. Lineage (NCBI taxonomy): Eukaryota > Viridiplantae > Streptophyta > Magnoliopsida > Asparagales > Asparagaceae > Agave > Agave tequilana. The sequence continues at coordinate 234,183 of JAVJIF010005333.1, forward strand.
CGAAGCGTGAAAAAATGTTCTCTTTCAAAAACTTTATGACAACTTTGTTATCATTAGTTTTACAAGGAATGGTTTTTATCCACTTGGACACATAATCCACAGCAACCAATATGTATTGGTTTCCAAATGAATTAGAAAATGGACCCATAAAGTCGATGCCCCAAATATCAAAGAGTTCTATTTTTAGAATTGGGTTGAGGGGCATCATATTTCATTTTGAGATCCTTCCTACCATTTGGAATCTATGGCACGTCTTGCAAAATTCATACGCATCCTTGAACAAAGTGGGCCAATAGAACCCGCTTTATAGCACTTTTTCAGCTGTCTTGCGGGGATCAAAGTGTCCACCGCATGCAAGTTCGTGACAAAAGGATAGAACACTCTTAACCTCCTCATCGGGAATGTATCTCCTAAAAATTTGGTCAGAACAGTACTTAAAAAGATACGGTTCCTCCCAAAAGAAATACCGGACTTGGGATAAGAACTGGTATAAATCGTTTTTGGACCAATGAGACGGAGTTTGGTTTGTGACTAAGTAATTCACTATATCAGCAAACCAAGGTTCCCTAGAGATAGCTAAGAGATTTTCATCAGGAAAATCCTCATTTATGGGTAATTCGTTGCATGGAGAATTAGGGATCCGTGCAAGATGGTCAGCAACGACATTTTCTACGCCTTTTTTATCTCGAATCTCAAGATCGAATTCTTGAAGAAGGAGGATCTAACGAATGAGTCGGGCCTTGGCATCCTTCTTCATCATAAGGTACCTAAGCGCAGAATGATCAGTGAAAATGGTGGTTTTGACCCTAGTAGGTAGGGACGAAATTTCTCTAAGGTAAACACTACCGTCAAGAATTCCTTCTCAGTTATAATGTAGTTCAATTGAGCATCGTAGAGAGTCCTACTAGAGTAGTAAATCACATGCTGCTTGTTATCAATGCGTTGTCCTAGGACAACGCCTATGGCAAAATTGGAAGCATCGCATATGATTTCGAACGGCTTAGACCAATCCGGAGCAGATATGATTGGTGCAGAAATAAGCTCTCTCTTAAGCTTCTCCCAAGAATTCATGCATTCAGTGTTGAAAGTGAAGGACACATCCTTAGTTAAAAGATTAGTCAAAGGCCTAGCAATTTTGCTAAAATCCTTGATAAATCTTCGGTAGAAACCAGTATGTCCTAAGAAGGATCTAATGTCCTTAACGCATTTGGGCATGGGAAGCTTAGCAATAACCTCAATTTTGGCTCTATCCACTTCAATTCCTTTCTTGGAGATTTCATGACCCAAGACAATTTCATGTTTTACCATGAAGTGGCATTTCTCCTATTCAGTGTCAGATTTTTCTCAGCACAACGTTGGAGGACAAGTTCTAAATGATGGAGACATTGAGTGAATGAATCTCCATAGATGGAGAAATCATCCATAAAGATCTCTAAGAATCGTTCTACCATATCAGAGAAAAGACTCAACATGCAACGTTGAAACGTTACTGGGGCATTGCATAAGCCGAAAGGCATTCGACGATAAGCAAATGTCCCAAATGGACATGTGAACATAGTCTTTCTTGGTCCTCAAGAGCAATAGGGATCTGGTTATACCCCGAGTAACCGTCCAAGAAACAGTAATACTCGTGACCCGCCAAACGTTCAAGCATTTAATCAATGAAGGGAAGTGAAAAATGGTCCTTACGAGTTGCAGCATTAAGTTTCCTATAGTCAATGCAGACTCGAATCTTCGTGGGAAGTCGAGTTTGGACCAACTCTTTGTTCTCATTTTTCACTACGGTGAAACCGGATTTCTTTGGAACCGTGTGGACAGGACTGACCCATTGGCTATCAGAAATGGGATAAATTATCCCATTGTCTAAGAGTTTTATAATTTCAGCATGAACAGCCTCTTGCATTATAGGGTTTAACCTACGCTGCGGGTCTCTTTTAGGGGTGGCATTTTCATTGAGATGAATGCGATGTTGAACAATGGTTGGACTTAATCCCTTGATATCAGTCATAGTCCACCCAATGGCTTCCCTATGTTTTCTTAGAATTGCTTTAAGATCTTCTTCTTCCCTGTTATTTAAATGGGAGGCAATGATGACAGGAAATGTCTCTTATTTGCCTAGATAGACGTACTTGAGATGCGCATGTAAGGCTTTCAATTCTAAGGAAGAGGAAGGCTGGTTGGAAGGACTAGTCAAATTTGTTGGCTCCATTATTGGTGAAATAGGGTTCGAGGCCCAATTCACATCAGAATCTACAGCCTGATTAAGATTAAAGTCGTCAGACTCTAACCCGAAGTCACACTCAGTTTCTAGTTTCAATTCTTCTCTATGTTTACTTGTTAAGTTCTCAATTAGGTTGACTTCAAATGTTTGTTCCTCAAAATCGCGGGGTTGTTTTCCTAGATTGAAGACATTGACTTCTCTAGTCATGTCCCCAAAGGTTAACCTCATGGACCCATTCCTTTAATTGATGATGGCATTATTGACAGTAGCAAGGAATGGTCGCCCTAGGATAATAGGAGTTTGAGCCCTATGATTGGAGTTGGACACAGGTTGTGTCTCCAGAACTATGAAATCGACAAGGTAAATAAACTCCCCTACCCGGATCAGGACATCATTAATCTCCCCTTTTGGAACTTTTACTGAACGGTCAGCCAGTTGGATGGTGACTCGAGTTGGACTAAGATCGCCCAACCCGAGTTGTTGATAAACTGAGAATGGAAGCAAGTTGATACTTGCCCCCAAGTCAAGAAGTGCACGACTAATCTCGGCTTGTCCTATTGTGCAGGCAATGGTGGGACTACCTGGATCCTTGTACTTGACAGGGATCGGACCCGATAGTAGCTCACTAATGTTAGTGGCTAAGAAGACCTTTTTTGGTACATTAGTCTTTCTCTTCTTGGTGCACATGTCCTTGAGAAACTTAGCATAGGAAGGGAATTGTTGGATGGCATCAAGAAGTGGCACATTTATCTACACTTGATTAAATATCTCAATTATCTTGTCCATGTGTGGATTTTGCCTGTTATTTTTCAGCCTATTAGGAAATGGTACTATAGGCTGGTGCACCTGACTGGTTGACTTATCTTTTTCAGATTCGTCAGATTTGGAAGGATTTGGATTAGATGAGGTAGGTGCTTGATTGTGGTTGTGCTTAATGGGATTAGTTGGCGTTGACAGTTGATTATTAACTCTCTTTCCTGACCTCAATGTATGAACAGTATTACATTGATTTAATGATTGATCCTCAACCAAATGAGCTTGTTGAGAATTCCTAGGATTGATTATTGGCTGACTAGGCAGGGTACCCTTCTGTCTCTCATTCTGTAGGGTGGCTAGTTGGCTCATTTGAACCTCTAACCTCTGTATAGTTTGCATGAGAGAATCTTTATTTTTCATGTATCTTTCCATGTTTCTTTCAAAGTCAGTCATTCTCCATTCTAGTTGAGAATTCTGGAAGGAGGATTGTAGAGCTTGGTTGGGAAAGTTTTGTTGATAGTTTGAAAAGTTAGGTGGATGGTTGGGAGAATTATTATGGAAATTGGAAAAGTTGGGTTGATGATTGAAAGAATTATTGGCATGATGGAAGTGGCTAGCATGATTTGATCGTGAATGGTCATTGTTATTTTGGCTCCATGAGAAATTAGGGTGATTTCTCCAGCCAGGATTGTACGTTGGTGCGTAAGGATTATTATTCGGCCTTGAAAAGCCGCATTCATCGGTTCATGGTATTGTTGCTGAGCCTGAAACACAGGGCACTCCTCGAACACATGATTCATGGCTTGACAGTAAGTGCAGCCCGGAGTTGAAAATTGGTTTGGGCTGACTTGATTGACTGGACTTGGTTCCTTCGTTTCTAGAGCTTCCACTCTTCTTGCTAGGTTAGCTAACTTAGCCTCATTAGCGATGGATGATTCGATAGAATGGAGACCTCCTTTTGAAGAGATGGAGTTAGTATTCCTAGATGTTTCACTAGTTGGTTCCCATTGGATGGTCTTTTCAGCTAGGTTTTCATACAAATCCCATCCTTCATTTTCATCCTTCTGCAAGAACCCCCTTGACACATACTTTCTAAGAGGGTTTTGGTGGAATAGTCTAAACCGTCATAAAGAATTTGGCATTGTCGCCATTTCTCTATTCATGATGCGGACATTGGACAAGGAGATCTTTAAAGCGTTCAAAGTACCTCCAGAACGGTTCACTCGGTTCTTGCTTGAATTACATGATTGTCTTCTTAATGAGAGCGGTCTTATGAATTGGATAGAATTTCTTCAAGAAGACCTTGATGAAACTATCCCAAGATGTGATAGAACCGACCGCTAAGATGTAAAGCCATTTTTTTGCTAGGTCCTTAAGTGCAAAAGGGACAAATCTCAACCTAATAGCATCGTCTACAAGGTGTGAGATTTTCATCATTAGACATACTTCCTCAAATTCTCTTATGAAGAAGTAAGCATCTTCGGACTCTAAGCCATGAAACTTGGGGAGTGTGTTGATGAATTGAGGCTTGAGCTCAAAATTGTATTCACCAACCGATGGAAGTAGAATGCAAGATGGAAGTGAGGTTCTAATAGGGTAGAACCTATCCTGCAATGATGTTGATTGAGCCATTATCGGATCTGGTTTTGGTTCAAACTTGGGTGGTGATGTGTTTCTAGTTAACCTAGATGAATTAGGGTCTCTCGACCACACTTGCATACACAAACATAATCATAATCACAAACAAGTTTACCAACAGTCAACAAGAGTAATCAACCAAACCTAATCTAAGGTAACCTCGACCTAGACAACTCCTAACTGGTTGATTGTCCACAGGAGGTATAATGTAGACTTTGACCACAAGCTAATCAGCCAGGTCAGGGCAAGATTGGTGGGAGGTTATCCGTCAAAGACGTTCCTTAATTAAGTAACCACCAACCTTCGGGCTTTCGGCCCTCAATCCCCTTCCTAGACACTAATTTGGCAGGAGTCAAATTCCAACACCTTCCCCCTTATGATAATCTCCTAGTGAGTTCGAGATGCCCCTAAGGCCAACATCTATCAGATTTTACTTAGGCTTAGGTTGTGCGTGCTTGGAGATGGTTTGTGGGCTAAGGAAGGGTAATGACTTCCCCACCTTATCTTGAATTGGGTTTTGCCCTTAGAGTTAATTGTGCAAAGTGTGCAAGATATAGCAAAGTAGCATTCAAAAGCAAATATCACCAAGAATGTTTCCTAAACTATATGCTATGCATACGTACCTTGTCTCCAGCTCTCTTCAACAATAATTGTAAAATAAACGTAATTAGACAAATGCCTAGAATGCAAGTCTAAACGTTTTTAAGCAATTAACAATCACTCAAATTACAGTTGGATTAAAACAGGGATGGTGGATAGCAGAAATAGCAAGAATATAACAAAAAAAACTTAATTTTTGCGACCAATATGTCCTGCAAAAAAAAGTTTTAGTAGTCCAATGAAATTTTTAACTTTTGCAACGCAATTTCTTGAAATTCTGTTTCCTACTTTCGAGAGTAGGGGCACAGAATTTGCAAGTCTTTTCTTGCAAAGCTTGAATGCTTGATCTGAATCTTCAAGTCCCTGAAACAACACACCAAACTTGTTAAAAAACAAATACATCGTTCCCTCCCCGACAACGGCGCAAAAAATTGATTGCTAAAATGAAAGAACCATCAAAAAGTTAAGAAATTACCGTGTAGCTTGTGGCTAACGGGTCGTGTCCACGAGGAGGAATGCGCTGAAAGTTTTTCGGTATTTCGTTTAATAACAAAGAATTGTGCTCGTTTTTTAGTTGAAAAGAGAATTGAAAGAAGGGAGATGATTAAAAGAGAAATTGTAACTTTGGAGAAGGCTTTGGAAAAAGGTGATTTAGAAAGCTTTGAAAATGTTTGGTTGTTTTTAATAAAGAAGAAAATCTGGGCTCACTATCTCACTACTCAACGTTTATTCTTCTATTGAAATTCTAAGTGCCTCAACTTGATCATAGGCAAAACTTAAGGTTGATTTTAGAAAGTTTGAAGTAAAGCATATAAGATGGTTGAAAGAGTTCACTCTTTTCTTTAAGAAATTGTTTTGAATCGAATGTTAAATCATCAAGCGCGAAGAAGTAAGTATGAAATAAAAATAGTTTAAGAAACGTTCTTAAAGAAGTAGGAGTTTAAAGATCCAAACCCATCCTCATGTGCCTTCAAGAACACTTTCAAGAAGAAAGGCTTTAAGTTAGGCATGCAAATGATTCATTGGGTCTTTTTCATTAAATCAGAATAGAAGAAGAATTGGAGAGAGGTACAATAGTGAGCCTAAAAAGCTGATTTAGCTACTCATGGAAGACAAAGAAAAAGGCAACTAAATAACGCAAGACATACCGTAATATGAGTGGAAGAAAATGTGGCTCAATTCTTGTATTGATGTCACTTCAATCTTCAAGTACAAGCACTCAATTCCTCTCTCTCACAAGTATTTGTACTGGACTACAAATTGCAAAACAAAAATACAACTTTTATACTATCTAACAAAGAGCCTAAATCCTTAAAGAATAAACAAAAATTCTAATCCTAGTCTTTGCTCCTTTTTTCTCTGTTGAAACTGGTATTTATAGGGAAAAACCAGAGGGGGGATCCTGAGAAGATTGGGGGAGCCAACGTTCCCCAACAAACTTTAACAAGTGGCGAAAACGAGGGTAAGGCCGCGTTTCCGCAGCCCTGGTATGGCCATGTGGCCACACCCAATTGGTGGAGCTCTCCGGTTTGATAATTTGCCCATATCTTCTGCTGGTTCTCTCATTTCAGCTTCAGGATTTGACGAAACAGCCTTTGATTGTTAGCTTCAACTACTTGATTCAGGGAGAATTCTTTTCAACCAATTTTCAACCTCTCTGATATGCCAAGATTTGCCTAGATTCCTTGATTTTGAATTTATTCTGAATTAAATCAGAATTAGATGGGCTTTTGGGCTTGTTTCTCCTTCCTTTTTTTTAGCAATTGGGCCTACATTAACAAAGAAAAAGAAGACTTATAATAGGATTTATTAGCTAAAAAGTATGGTAAGGTGACAATGTATATGCAAAATATGTGACTGATCACTTCGCCATGAAGCTTCATCTTCTTGAAGGCCCCAAGAGCTAGCTTCACGCAGAAGCAAAAAAGAGAAACTCTTTAGTTTCTAAAAACTTGCCAAAGCAAATCTGAGAGGGATTTCAATCTCTAAAAGTTCATCAGAACAGGTTTTGAGGGAGATGAACTCCCTAAAAATGCCGTTCAAAGGTGAATTTAGTCGAGAATTGGCTCAAAGAGAATTGTCCTTACCAACAGTCAGCCGTTTGAACGACCGACGGAGGTGCAGTAGAGAATTCAACCTCTTTCCCAGGTCATTGTTTGGGGGCAATAGGTCTTCTGCAAAGAAGAAGAAGGTAAAATCCTAGTTTGAAAATGAAGATAAAGAAAAAGCTTCATTGAGAACTAGAAGATGAAATAGAGAAAGTAATTTCTCTAAAGAACTTTAAGGTCCTATTTATAGGCCTCACAGCCTAACCGTGCACTGGCGCTTAATCTCTAAAGCTTGTGTGAGGCTAAAAGAGCGCTTAATCTCTGAAGCTTGTGTGAGGCTAAAAGCATTCAAGTGCTAAAACAACGGAGCTAAAGCACCTGCGACGCTAAAGCCTCAAACAGTGCAACTAAAAAGTTTTGCATGCATTTCATGCGAATCTTGCCAGAGAGAGAACTCCAACAACAACATTACTTTAAGACTTTGCAGCGAAGCTAAGCTCCATCTGGCTTCGCCAATCATAGCCTTGCCACGTAGGTAAAGCTAAGACCCATATTTTAAGGCCTTTTAACATACTTATACTACTTCAAATGGGTTTGAACAATAAAAGCAATTCAAATTATTTCAAAATCTGAACTAGTCCATTTAGGTTTGCAAAAACTTTGAAGGGAGTTTTGTTGACACTTCGAAAAGATGAGCTCCGATAGCACTTCAATAGGTCTGAACGATATCTAACTTGTTGACACTTCTAAAAGACAAGTCATAGACAAACTAACGATCAGTTCCTGCCCATCCTCAAGGGACAAAATTGTGGCATGGACTCTACTAATCCAGTTAAGTAGACAATAGGCCCAATGTTGCCTATGAAGCTAAGTTAGCTAAAACACTTTGCTCCGCTTGAACCCAAAAGGCAGGCTTCACATGAAGCTTCTTCAAGCTCCACAGAGATCTCACTTCTAGCTTCGCATGAAACTTCTTCAAGCTCCACAAAGAGCTCACTTCTAGCTCTGCATGAAGCATCTTCATAGCTCCGTAGAGGGCTCGCTTTTAGCATCGCATGAAGCTTTTCATTGCTCCACAGAGGACTCACTTTTAACTTCACATGAAGCTTAGAAACAGCTTCACAGATAGCTAAATTGCTTAGCTTCGCATGAAGCCAGCTTTGCCTGAAGCCTTGATCTAGCTCCGCAGAGAGCTCTGATCTAGCTCTGCCAAGAGCTCTGATAGCTTCGCTTGAAGTTTTGATTTAGCTCCGCTTGGAGCTATCGGTCATGTTGACCATTTCAAATCCCATCATTGGATTAGTGGAATTTATTCCTCTTTAAATAGGCAGTTTGTCCTACGATCTCTCCATATCGAGGGTCACATTTTCTCATTAAACGAAAATAATTGAGGGACTTATAACATCCCTGAATTAGTCTCGTAGGTGCTTAATATTAGCCTCATAGACTCCGCTAGCTTCGCTGAAGATCTTATTTTAGCTTCGCCTGAAGTTATTTTAGCTTCGCACATGAAATTATACAGACCATTCAGAATGTGTTGATTTCTAGCGGCGGTTACACCTCTACAGAGCTTATAAATAGCTCATTTTGAGAATGAGTTAGGGCTGCATATTTGATTGGCTCAAAAGAATTGCAAAAGAATCACTCTCCCAGCTTCTAAGCCTATTTATAGAGATTCATTTCTCACTCATTCGTCAAGGATAAACTATTAGGCCGCTAATACCCTCGATCTTCTGATTCTCAAAGGATTTTCAGAACCAGGCGAGAAGGAAATTTTCAAGTAGAAGGTTCGAAGATTGAATCATTCGCATCGTCAATAGGATAAAGTGATCGCTCGTTGATCAGATGCCCACCGACGCACTTTCCTAGAATCTCAGTAGAGTGTTCTTATAATTTTTTTTTTTAATTACATGTAATTTTCTATAACTGTTTGTAAGTACCCTTTGAATTTTAAATGGAAACACTTTTATGGATTTTTAATCATTCAATAAAAATGCATTCTTAATAGTTTCTTGATATCCTTCTAAGGGTCAGCGGAACCTACTCATTGGCCCCAGTTCAGCCAGCCTACATGCTCTCTTTTCCAGAGTCGTAGCAGAATCTCCGAGAAGGGATTCCTTACTCGACATCCAGCAAGCTTTGATTTCTGGCCCCAACTTTCTACATCCACCATAGCATCTTTCTATCTACTCACCAGACTTCATGTGGCCTACTCGCAAGCATGTCTCCACAAAAAACTCCTGTCTGTATGTACGAGGAGGGAAATCCCCACTCGAGAATAACAACATGAGCATCCATTTCAGGTAACATTCTGAATCATCTCTACTAAGGCTACTGACAATCCGTGGCTGGGGCTGCCTCACCTAGAGAACTTTATCTGTCTATTTCGAGGAGGAAAGCCTCCACTTGAGAACGATTACACAAAACACTTGCATGGGAGATCCTTCAAGATCATCCCTGATTAGGCAACTACCTTCCAGAACGCTCATCCCCAATCAGGAAACTGCCATCGTAATGGCTCATTCTCGATGGAAAACTACAGTCCAAAAGGTTCATCACCACCGGTCAACTGCTGTGGCTCATCCTCAATCGTGCAACTCCTTCCAGAGGGTTCATCCCGATTGAGCAAGTGGCTGCTTGTCAGTATTCCGATGAGGGAGGCCCCCACTCGAGAATCACAAACACTTATCTCTGAGATCCAAAGGCTCATCCACAATTGGGCAACTGCACTAGAAGGCTCATCCCCAATTGACCAATTGTCTGCCCGGCTCTACAGTTGAAGGCTCCTCTCACTTGAAACTTTATGCTTGAGTACTCTGAGAAAGGAAACCCCGCTCGGAAATAATAGCACCTTATTGGCCTCTGAACTCCCATCACTCTGGGACTGAAGTCCTCACTTCACTCAGAGACTAGTGCCTCTCGACCTAGCTCACTCTGCGACTGAAGTCCTCACTTCACACAGAGACCAGCGCTTTCATCCTAGCTCACTCCGCGGGTGAAGTCCTCACTTTACTCGGAGACCAGTGCCTCTCGGCCCAGTGTACTCCACAACTGAAGTCCTCACTCGGAGGTAAATGTTTGTACGTACGGAGATGAAGATGCTCTCTGAAGACAGTACTGCATACAGGTTATGTTCTTGTTGTCCCGAAATTTGGGCCCAAGAAGAGACAGAATCATTTCACAAGACAAAGCAGGCAAGATCTGAACAGACACTTTCATTTCAAAAAATTAGTCTTGCATTAAAAATTTTCCAATTACGTCATTCAATTACATGCTTGGTTAAATCTTATAAGAGTAACATGAGGTCCATTACATATTGATGTTTGCTTTTTTTGAAAAGAAATACAAATAAAACATTTCTTGACTTAAACTCGCAAAAATTTATGATGATGAAGTAAACAAAGATCCTTCAGTCGGGGAGCGCTTCATATAAGCACAATCTTATTGTTCACGTCACCATGAAAGGTCACCTAGAGGGGGGGTGAATAGGTGATTATGCTAATCTAGTCAACTCAATGCAGAATTAAAAACTAATTTGCAATTTCAACAAGGGATGCACAAACCAAGCCAAGCATATAAGTATGTATGAGCAATATGAATAGAAGCAAGGCACAAAGTAGAGAGAGAGAGAGAGTAAGAGTCAATGAATAAGCGCAAACACCAAGATATGTTTCGAGGTTCGAGCACCCAGCTCTACATCCCCGCCTTCACCCAGAAGGATTTTAAGTCCACTAGCTTGTCCACAAAGGACTCCCACAAAGGGAACCTCCACCGAGGATTTGGGGCAATCACAATACAAGGAGTACCCAACTCCTCTCCTTACAAACACAACCTCCTCCTTGAGGCACAACTCCAAGCCAACAAACAATCACCTCACAACCCGAGGGATTAGCACAAAGCCAAGCAAGGATCACCTCACAACTTGAGGGATACAAACCACTTGCACAAACAACCTCCTCAACCCAAGAGGGAAAAGCACAAAGCAAAGAATAGAGGGTTTACAACTTGGTGGTTCAACAACAACCACAAACAATCTCTTTTCCCACACACAAAGATCCTATAGAAAAGATAGTAGATTTTTATTCAAGTGTGGAGAAAACCAAGGGATTTGAAACCAGCAACTCAAGAAAATCTTTGGGAAATAATAGAAATGAAGATAGTGAAGTTTAAACAAAAGCTTTTCCCAAAATTCCTTTTCTTTGGTTTTTCAAACCCTAATAAAAACACCAAAAAGATGTTCAATTTGAATCCAAAAACCTCTTTTAATTGCTGTGAAAACACCAGAGAGTAAGGAAAAATTTGCACAAAAATCTTAGAGAAAAACTCTTGCAAATGGGGTATTTATAGGCAAATCTGGAAACTAGCCGTTGGCAGCAGATTTTGCCAAAATAACCGGTCCGGTCGACCGCCCAATGGTCAATTTTTGCCCGTTGGCAGCTGCCGGTCGACCGGCCCGGTCGACCCAAACAAACAGAGAGCTCTGCTCTCAGCCCGGTCGACCGTCCCGGTCGACCGTCCCAAAGCTGCCAAACGTGCACAGATTTGTGCACGTCGGTCGACCGGCCCGGTCGACCGACCTCAGCCCTAATCGACTAGTCAGATTACTAGTCGACTTGGTTGAAGCTGGAACAAAATATTCAGTTAGAAATATGTTTAAAAATTCTTTTATCTTTTCTAAAAATCACCAAAAATAGTTTTATCATTTTGCATTGATATATAAACATGTGGTAAAAAGTTTAGCTTAATATCAATCAATATGAACTATTTTGTGTCTAATCATTTTTACCAAAAACCAAAAACTGTATTTTCTAAAACTTGGATTTTGAATAGAAAATACGTTTTGTCCAAAACTCTTCCAAATACAAAAACATGATATTTAAACATTTGAAGCATGATGCATATGGATAGAAATCCAATATACATGAAACATATACATATCACAGTTTTTGTCATTAATTCCAAAATATGTTTTGTCAAAAATACCAAAACATATAACACATGAATAAGGGAGTCAAAACTAAGTTTGTCTAGGAAATTAAAGCATGCATGTATATAGAACAAATCATATATACATTAAACTATGTAAACTTGTTTTGATCTATCTATTCATGAAAACTAAGATCGGTTAAACCTAAAACCGAAAAACCGAAAACCAATATTCAAAACATGAAGCGTGTGTGTGTGAACTTGAGCATTATCATACTATTCTTATTCTTTACAATTTGGTTCTAAACACAAAACTAAACTATGGTACCGAAGTCTTCTTGTAGAGCGCAAACTCCAAAGCCGACTCGATCCCAAAACTCCTTGATCCATCGAGTAAGTGCTATATATGATCTTTGACGCTCGGGCTCTTGAATCAACTTGTGAAAGATGTGTGGAAGCTTTCACAAACTAATAACTTGATTAATGATCTGAAACTAAAATCACAAGATTATTAGTACACATAACTACATGAGTTAATCATCATCAAAACTAGAGTGGAAGGCCTTTGGGCCAACAATCTCCCCCCTTTTAATGATGACAAAACTCATGGAGTTATATATGCATGGATTAAAGTTAAGCTTCAAAGAAGCTCCCCCTTAACTCATGCATAACCAAATAAACATAATGAATATGCAATGAAGGCTCTTAAACATGAAACATGAAACATGCATATCTATGCATAAATAATAAAGGGTTCTAGATACCAATGAAATGTTTAAAAAACAAAACATGCTCTAGATACCAATTCCATGAAATATTTAAAACATAACATGCTCTAGATACCAATTACACTCTAGATACTAATTACAAAACATCCAATTACAAAACATGCTTTAGATACAATGAAAATTAAACTAAATTAAACTTAATATATGCAAAACAAAAACCTGCATATATAAACCCAAATTCTTCTCCCCTTTTTGTCAATCATCAACAAAGGGGTAAAAACCAAAACAAAACAAAATCTTCTCTCTTTTCAATAAGGGGTAAAAGCAAAGCCAAATCAATTGAAAAATCAATAAATATTTCTCCCCTTTTTGTTCAAAACAATGAATTAATAAAAAATAAGACTTTCCTTTTGTCTGAAACAAAACAAAGTCAATAGAGGTACCAATTGAAAATATGTCAAAGAATAGCATTTTGATACCAATTGAAGGAAAACAAAAAAATTGATATCAATTTTAAGCAAAAACACATGAAACATCTTGATATCAAATGAAAATAAACTTAATAAATCTTGAATGTCTAAAACACACATATTTTGATACCAATTGTAAATCATTTTCATTTTAAACATATGATACCAATTTGAAAATTTCAATTATAAAGTAAGGGAGTGGGAATCAAATACCAATTGAAGAATTATCAATTGAAAGACAAAATCAAATTTTCTCCCCCTTTATGAAATACCAACTAAAATTATGCATAGGCTTGATACCAATTTAAAAGTAATCAATTGAAACAAAATTGAAACTCAAGCACTAGCATAAACAAGATTTTGTGCTTAAAGATATAGGGATATAATAAGCACAAATAAAACATTTATATGTATGAAAGATAGATACCAATAGAAATTAATATTCTTGGAATGAAGTATACATACATACAAACACATATGAGTATACAAGAAATGTCAAGATTGATACCAATTGAAAAAAAAAATTCAATGATACCAATTGAAATAACAATAAGATCAAATGTATATCTCATATAACTATACCTCCCAATCATGGTTCAAGTTTTAAATGATTTCATGTTAAAGCATATAAGAACATGATCTCCCATCCCATCCATCCTCCCATCGAAGGTAGGGGTTTTCAAAATAGGTTTGAAAATAAGCTTTGTTTGAAAATCTCTACCATAGTGAAGAATACGAACTAGTTATAGGAAAAACTTTTAAAACTAGTACGAAATCCTTCAAGCAAGGAATAAAACACAATTATTTTTCATGAAACACATGTAAATCACATGATCACTAAACACTCAAAGTCCATAAAGCTCAATCAAATTCTCATGAAACAAATCATGAGTAAACAATAAAGTGAGTGTACAAGAAAAATGTGACACATATCGACATGAAAATATTCAATTAGGCTCATATGAAATTCCTTGAAACATGAAAACTTGAAAAACTAGATTTTCATTACCAAAAGAAATTCATCTAAGATGTGAAATCACCAATTGAAATCATCTAAAAACAAGAGATTCATTATAAATGTGAAATCACTTAGTAAACATGAAATTCATCCAAACGATTTAAACTTCAAGGCATATGTATGTCATGTACAAACTAAAGTATACATACATATCCTAAACACAATGAGTCCACAAAAGTATATGCATGAAGGCACGTGGCTCAAGGATGTATATGTATAAATGATAGTTTGGACAAGATAGACATATACATGAAATTAAACAAATAAACACGAAATCAAGAAAAACTAAATTTTCACCAAAACTAATTTCATTTCAAGGTATATGTATGAATTGTCAACACAATAAGTATACATACATATCCCTAAACACAATTGAGTCCATATATATATAGATTTGCATGAAAAGCAAATGACTCAAAGGGTATACATGTATATCTTAAGGTTTGGCAAAATAAACATATACATGAAATGAAAACTCATACACATAAAACAAGTCCAAAAATAGGAATACAAGTTTAAAATGCATGAATCATCAAAACTAGGCTATACTAACACATTTAATGGGTACAAATAAGCATCCAAGCACAAACATATAAAGATTTATTTGTGTCCCACTACATGTGCAAGTATAAATTCTAGTCTTAATGAAAACTAACATCTAAACAAGTAATCAAATCATTAAGCATAAAACGGGATACAAATCAATCATGAAAGACATAAAAATGATCATGAAGAACATCCACATGCTATTAGAATCAAGAATACATAATAGTCTATAAACATCAAAACATGTGACAAAATTAGAAATCATACAACACAAGATATTTATCAAAACATGAATCATTAAACAAAAGTCATAGTCAACCATATGATTTAGCATGACAAAGACATGTGCATAAGATCTTATGATTAACATGATAGCTAAAACATAGAGAGAACACAAAATATGGGTCCATACTAAACATGGGTGTCTCAACAACTAATCATGTAAAGCATAAGTCTAATAAACATGGCAAACATCATACTAATCATGAAACTATAAAACATGATTCAATAAAAAATCATAAACATCCACATGATCATTATGTAAATGCATGTGCATTAGATTTAGGGCATACATGTTAGTTTAAACAAGGTGAGAACACTAAGTATAGATCCATATAAAACATGGGTGCTCAAGTAACTAAACATGTATAACACTATTCTAATGAGCATGGCATAAGCATAATGAACAATAAACCATGGCATGCTATAAATAGATGAACATGAAAAGCATGCAAATAAAAATGGGAGTTAGAGAATGATACCAAAATCGATGAAGATGCATCTCTAATTTTCCAAACCACGGTGGTCCTCCCACCAAATTTCCTTGAGAGTGAAGCATCCAAATGGTTCTCTTTAGGCACGGAATGCGTCCACTCCAACGCACCAACACTCTCACGTTTTGCGAGAGCTCCCACCTACATCAAAAAGTATAGAGGTGGTCTTTGGTACCCATTTCTTTGTGGGTCCACGGGGGTTAGTATCCTTTCTAACCCAAACAAGATTAGTTGCTAAATTTTCATGATAGATACGATCATAACAAAATCTAGCAAGATGGCCTTTTCGGCCACAATGTGTACATGTGTACACATGAGCATACGTGCGATGGTGGTGACCGTGGAAAGCATGTGTATGCCGTGAAGGGTGAGCATGCAAAGATGGACCTTGTTTCTTGCGAACCAAGGTTTCCAAACGTGTATGATTCAATGTGCATTGGCTCAAAGTGGAGCCCAAACATTCAACACTTTTCTTCAAAATATTTATATCATTTTCAATAGTGGAAGACAAAGTGGAGCATGCAATAGGTGTGCAAGAAGAAGAAGCTATACTAGTATGGCACACATGAATATCAATCTCATTTTGCAAAGATTCATTTTTCTTTAAAACCAAATCCAATTCTTTTGTAATTGAATCAATTTTATTTTCAAAACAAGGTTATCTCTTAAAACAAAATCCAATTTAGAAGATAAAACCTCATTATTTTTTACAACATCATTGCAATCATTTTTGTTTTTCAAAATCTCAATCTCATCAAGGCAAGGTCTAGTTGAGATCTTAGTGAGTCACGTTCACTAGTGATCTCTTCCTTTTCTTGCAAAACTAATTCAAAATTAGAACATAAATCCTTTAATTCATTTTTCAAAACAAGGTTGTCCTCTTTCAAAAGATTGTGTTTTTCCAATAAATTTTCAAGCTTTTGAGCAAGTTCCAAATTTAAAGTTTGAACTTCAAAACAACCATGGCAATAGGAACTAGAGCTATCATCTAATTGAGTGTCCGATTGTACCTCAAGGGAGTTTTTCCTTGGACCATGAAGCGATGATCTTCGGACTTTTCTCTCTTAGATCTCCTCATCTTGTTGATAATCCTTGGAAGCTCGGGAGACGTCAATAAGCTCCAAACTGCAAAAGCCGAGTCATAATGATTAAACACGGGTAAAAGATGTCACCTAGAGATGCTCTAAGTGTTCTAAGTGCTAATGCATTTGCCTTCTTATGCTTGCTACTATTGGGGAATGATTCCATAGTGGAGGCTTGATAAACTAGATGTCCTAGTCTTTTCAAATGGCTACTCATATTGGCCTTCCAAGCATCAAGTCTAATATGGTCAAACATAGGAAGGCTATCCATGAGAGCAAACTAAATGAGTGCAAATGAACAATGCAAATGAAGATTAGCAAACCAAGATCTCACTCCTAGGTGGTTAAACCTAAATATCAGGAGCACTAGCTCTGATACCAATTGAAAGGTCACCTAGAGGGGGGGGTGAATAGGTGATTATGCTAATCTAGTCAACTCAATGCGGAATTAAAAACTAATTTGCAATTTCAACAAGGGATGCACACAACCAAGCCAAGCATATAAGTATGTATGAGCAATATGAATAGAAGCAAGGCACAAAGTAAAGAGAGAGAGAGAGTAAGAGTCAATGAACAAGCGTAAACACCAAGATATGTTTCGAGGTTCGAGCACCCAGCTCTACATCCCCACCTTCACCCAGAAGGATTTTAAGTCCACTAGCTTGTCCACAAAGGACTCCCACAAAGGGAACCTCCACCGAGGATTTGGGGCAATCACAATACAAGGAGTACCCAACTCCTCTCCTTACAAACACAACCTCCTCCTTGAGGCACAACTCCAAGCCAACAAACAATCACCTCACAACCCGAGGGATTAGCACAAAGCCAAGCAAGGATCACCTCACAACTTGAGGGATACAAACCACTTGCACAAACAACCTCCTCAACCCAAGAGGGAAAAGCACAAAGCAAAGTATAGAGGGTTTACAACTTGGTGGTTCAACAACAACCACAAACAATCTCTTTTCCCACACACAAAGATCCTATAGAAAAGATAGTTGATTTTTGCTCAAGTGTGGAGAAAACCAAGGGATTTGAAACCAGCAACTCAAAGAAAATCTTTGGGAAATAATAGAAATGAAGATAGTGAAGTTTAAACAAAAGCTTTTCCCAAAATCCCTTTTCTTTGGTTTTCAAACCCTAATAAAAACACCAAAAAGATTGTTCAATTTGAATCCAAAAACCTCTTTTAATTGCTGTGAAAACACCAGAGAGTAAGGAAAATTTCGCACAAAAATCTTAGAGAAAAACTCTTGCAAATGGGGTATTTATAGGCAAATCTGGAAACTAGCCGTTGGCAGCAGATTTTGCAAAATAACCCTGCCAGTCGACCGGTCCGGTCGACCGCCAAACGGTCAATTTTTGCCCGTTGGCAGCTGCCGGTCGACCGGCCCGGTCGACCCAAACAAACAGAGAGCTCTGCTCTCAGCCCGGTCGACCGTCCCGGTCGACCGTCCCAAAGCTGCCAAACGTGCACAGATTTGTGCACGTCGGTCGACCGGCCCGGTCGACCGACCTCAGCCCTAATCGACTAGTCAGGTTACTAGTCGACTTGGTTGAAGCTTGGAACAAAATATTCAATTAGAAATATGTTTAAAAATTCTTTTATCATTTCTAAAAATCACCAAAAATAGTTTTATCATTTTGCATTGATATATAAACATGTGGTAAAAAGTTTAGCTCAAATATCAATCAATATGAACTATTTTTGTGTCGAATCATTTTTACCAAAAACCAAAAACTGTATTTTCTAAAACTTGGATTTTGAATAGAAATACGTTTTGTCCAAAACTCTTCCAAATACAAAAACATGATATTTAAACATTTTGAAGCATGATGCATATGGATAGAAATTCAATATACATGAAACATATACATATCATAGTTTTTGTCATTAATTCCAAAATATGTTTTGTCAAAAATACCAAAACATATAACACATGAATAAGGGAGTCAAAACTAAGTTTGTCTAGGAAATTAAAGCATGCATGTATATAGAACAAATCATATATACATTAAACCATGTAAACTTGTTTTGATCTATCTATTGATGAAAACTAAGATCGGTTAAACCTAAAACCGAAAAACCGAAAACCAATATTCAAAACATGAAGCGTGTGTGTTGTGAACTTGAGCATTATCATACTATTCTTAATCTTTACAATTTGGTTCTAAACACAAAACTAAACTATGGTACTGAAGTCTTCTTGTAGAGCGCAAACTCCAAAGCCGACTCGATCCCAAAACTCCTTGATCCATCGAGTAAGTGCTATATATGATCTTTGACGCTCGGGCTCTTGAATCAACTTGTGAAAGATGTGTGGAAGCTTTCACAAACTAATAACTTGATTAATGATCTAAAACTAAAATCACAAGATTATTAGTACACATAACTACATGAGTTAATCATCATCAAAACTAGAGTGGAAGGCCTTTGGCCAACAACCATCCGCAGTCCCTGAGGGAAGCCTAGGGAGGTTCCTGCATAAGAATAGAAGGTCCCTGGGTGGAGACCGCATCTTTCTCTATGAGTATAGCACGCCTTCAAGGCAGCTAGACTATTCCATCCATGACGTGCAAGAAAATGAGTATAGCATGCCAAGCATTCTGACTCCGAAGATGAACCAAAGAGAAACCTGGTAAGGCATTTCTCTGGCAATAATTTCAAGGAATATCCACATGCAACCCTGCCAATTGCTAAGCCATGAGGAAAAATTCCCACCGGCAAAGCAATGACGTTCAACAGGAGTGCAGATTACTAGAATGAGATCGTACCCATCATCAAGTGCATCTTCCATTCTTGTATCCTATACTATGAGGAAAGAGAGATTATGAGCCCCAACTCCCGTCCAATCTGCCCTGATTGAGGACCAGGCAGACCGACCAAATAGAAGCAAGAGCAACGACCTCCCTTCCCAAAAGCAAGATCTTGTCACAAGAATCGAAATTTTGTGACCAGGTTATCACAAGAACCGAAATTATATGGCAAGGGGACCGATATGACACAGCCACCATCTTCATCATTCACATCCTCTCCATCTTCTTCTCCCATCGAGCAAAGAGAGGACAACAACTAAATCCAACAGAGTAAGAAATATCAGGGGGGCAGAGAAAGCCTTCTGAATATGGGCCTCCCACTTCCAGAATACTTCCTATTTATAGATGCTGAAACTGAACTGCCTCGAATTCAAAACTTTCACATCTACAGAGATGGTTTTGAATCCTAAATTTTTCACCATGTCAAATTAATCGGATTTGATTCAATCTTGCTACATGATCTCTTCCATTATGAAGTCAAGATTTGGGTCATTAATTACCCAGTTGTCTTCATCAGTTTTCAAAAAGGGCCCAGAGTACTAAAAAAAATATTGACGAAAATCTTTCAGATTACAAGTGACGCCTTAACTTTTCAAGCCAGGACATACTCATTCCGCTCCTCTTTTTCCTCTTGAAATCGGGAGAAAGAGGAAGTGGAGGGGGCATCTTTAGTGGTCAAAATCTGACTCATGCCAGTATCACTCGCCATCAGATTTTTCTGAAGACACTCGGAAGGAAAACCTCTAAGCAAGAGTAGTATTCAAAACATTCTCAAAACTAATCTCTTCTCCCGAGGAAATTAACTTTTCTGAGGATGTTCATCCTCTGGAAGACAGTTCTCTCGACTTGAGCAAGACAACTTTCGCAACAGACTCCGTCAAATTCCGCATATATTTATGGAGTCCTTTACACCACCAGGTCATTTCACAATTCAATCGTGGTCTACGATTCCTATTTTAACGCGAGCAATTACATAAAGTAGCATATATCACTCCCATAATCAAGAGCACAATTCAGGTCGTTACGAAAGATCACAATATGTAGATCATGCGATTATTGATCCGCATGACTCACACTGTCAATAGAAACCTACGGATATATAAGACATCTAGAATGACATCTAAGAGAGAGATTTTTCTGGACTAGAGAGATCTAACTAGAAGAATAGAGTTCACCTCTATAGAAAACACTGTAATTCTCTGAAAATTGTGAATTTTCCTCCTTCTCATTATTTTCTCAAATTGGTTTCCACATAAAACCTGAGTCTTTGCAATTGTTTTTTCTACTCTATCTTAGATCCAGGCTACAATTTGAAGTACAGATAAATTCCTTCTGGGAATTTACCTTACACCAGTGTATGAACACTTAACTAATGCACGTGGCGAAGCCACGCTCACGTGTAGCTACATGAACGCGACGAAGCAGGCGTATGAACGGCTTGCTAACACACTCAGCGAGACTTGCTTGGGCGATTTTAGTGGTAAAGTGTTAAGCGCTGAGCTCGCCTCCGGTGGAGCTAGTAAAAAACCGGAGGGTTAAGCCCGAAGGCTATAGAATAGCCCGAAGGATAATCCCGAAGGTTGGAGACAAGCACGGAGGCTAATGAGAAGGGTTGGCTAAATCCACAATAATCTAGAATTACAAAATAGTACATACTAATACATGTGATCGACTACGCTATTATAATCAATCATCAAACAGATATAATTATTTCACCGATACAATTACATAAATCATATATATACAATATACTTGCCGAAGCGAGGAAGGGCATTCGCCTAATTCGGAACATGGCGCACAATCTGAGAACTCCAAGGAATCAATGCAAACGTGTGTTCAATAGAGAAAGAGGAGAGCAAAAGGAAAGAGAAAGGAGAGAGAAAAGAGAGGGGCATGACCTTGGGTCACTAGGGCTTGTGTGTGCGGCCAAGAGGAGGGTGAGAGGGGCCGACCAAGTAGGGAGAGGAGGGAGGTGGTTATTATGGTGGTGATGGAGGTTGTGATGGTGGTGGAGGTGGTTGGTGGTGGTGATGTTGGTGATGATGGAGGATGTGGTGATTTTGAAGATGGAGATGGAGATGATGGAGGATTGGGTGGTGGGTTTGGAAGTGGTGGATTTTGGTAGTGGAAGTGTTGGAAGTGAAAGTGATGGTAGTGGTTTTAGTGGAGGAGATGGTGGATGGTGGTGATTTTGGTGGAGAGGGAGGAAGGAGGAGATAGAGGGAGAGTAGAGGAGTAGGTGGTGGTGTCGGGGTTTGGCCAGAGTGGGGATCGCCGCCTGTAGGGGTCGCCGGTGGTGGTGGTCGGCCGGGCTAGGTGAAGGAGAGGGGGCGCCGACTGTAGGCTGTCTAAAGATCACTAAAAGACAAGTCACCAAAAAGCATAGTTCCAAGCTCCAGACGCAAGACTAATCATGGCCACCACCGCAACATCATGACGCGAGGGTCAAAACCCGCGTCTAAGCAGCGCCTCAGCCAGCACTGCAGCGTCAAGACGCGAGGGTCGAAACCCGCGTCTAAGCAGCGCCTCAACCAGCACTGCAGCGCTAAGACGCGTGGGCCAAAACCCGCGTCTAAGCAGCGCCTCAGCCAGCCATGCAGCGCCAAGACGCGAGGGTCGAAACCCGCGTCTAAGCAGCGCCTCAACCAGCCCTGCAGCGCCAAGGCGCGCGGGTCGGCACCCGCGTCTCTGCTAGCGTCTCAGCCGCACCGAGGCGCGTGGGTCGAAACCCGCGTCTCTGTAGCAACAAGGCGCGAGGGTCAAAAACCGCGTCTTAGCAGCACCAAGGCGCATGGGTCGACACCGCGTCTCAGTTGTAACCGTCCCGGTTATAGGGTCAATCATGGCCCACATAACGGGAAAAGTTAACCCCATTATGGAGTGTTTTTAGTGGGCACGTATGCCCCTGAAACCTCTATAAATAGCCCCGTTGCTATGGAGAAGGGGTCGAATTTTTTTAGAGAAGAACTTTGGAAGAAAATATCTTGACTTGAGAGCTTCCACAGAGGAGGAAAGAGAGTCCAACCCTTCAGATAACTTGCTGCGTATAAGTTAATCTTTGCCTACAATCTCTTGGTCGACAGAGCTGTGTTACTCCGTCCACCATCTGAAGAAGATCCCCAGAAGTTCTAGACGTTCACCCGATCAACGGAAAACAAGATTCACTTTCCACCGCCACTTGAAGAACCCAGCACTAAACAAAGGGGAGATTCAAGACTCAACATCTTCCCTCCCTTGTAGTCGGAGCATTAGTCCGTTGTAATCTTTCAGTTGATTCAAGGAAACTTTACACCGAATTTTTCTCCGTACCAAACAATAGATGGCGACTCCGCTGGGGACTACTTTCGTTACTGACGAACAAGTTGTGGCGCAAGGTGACGTCCTCTACAAGGGGAAAACGGTCGAATCGCTTGTCGTCGAATTCGACCAGGCAAAGTATGAAGAGTTCCTCTCTTCCGGCTCCAAGAGCCCAAAGGCCCGCACCTACCGCAAGGTCTCTACGGGGACTTACCCCGAAGTCCGCTCTGAGCCTCTCTCAGAGGCAGCTGCTGTGAGGGATGTTGTGGCCAACCACGCCAGGCGTGACACACGCGCCAACGTCTCTCAGGAGACCCGCGTGGTCAAATTCTCTGGCGTCTAGCCGATCCACCCTCTTCCTCAACATCAGGTCGTCGTTGGTTTCTCTCAACTCCCACGACGCAACCGGAATGCTGAACGCCGACAGAGGAGGCGTGCGCGTCAACTGCAAGTTGGAACAACTGATCGTCCAACTGAGGCAGGACGCAAAGTTCAAACGGCGTCTCTGCTACGCCACATCCTGCAAGCGAAATCCGCATTTCGCAACCCAAACATGAGGTTCACCAAGTTGGCCCCTCTGAAGCCCCACTCCCCAGACGCCAAGGCGAAGCTTGCGCGTCTCGTCGAGTACAAGAGGCACGCCCCTCTAGGCATGGGGCCCAGCTGTCCTGCATCTCTCAAGCGCCTCTGCCCCGACGCAACAACCAGCAGCGCGAGAGTCGCGTCTCTTCTCAGCAGAGACATCAGATGAGCATCCTGACGCCACGACGCGAGAACCGCGTCTCTGAATCACGCGTCCTGGCTATACGCAGCAAGGATGCCTCCCGCACTCGACATTGCGAGGCTAATCTCTTTAATCCTCCTCTCACGGATCTGAGAGATTATTTGACAAAGAAAAGAAGTGTTAATCAGATCACTTCGTCATGTTGCTGCCAACAACTTATCACGATGCTTTCTGAGTGCCGTTGCAGTTCAGGTGCAAACCAGCAGTCTTTAGTTAGACAGCTGACCCTGATTCCCCAATCAGCTAAGAGAAGTCGTTCCTACAGGAGGAGGATTTTCTCTGACACTGAATATCCAGAGCTCACTGCAAACATGGAGAGCAGGAGCAGGGGAAGACAACCTGCAGTCAGTTCCGATGATGAATCTGACACAGAACCGAAAGGAGTGTACCGACACACTCGCACCTGGACCGGGGCAATTCCCCCGATTGACTACAATGCTCTAGTCCGGGGCATTGAACTGAATGACTCGCATTCCGCTATTGCAGAGTCGCAGGCTTTAAACTCTTCTATGGAGAAAGAGGCCTTTATATACATGACCAGCACTCCTGAGGAGACCGCCAGGCGCTTGGAGCAGCAAGCCCAGGTCCAGAAGGAATAATTCGAGATGATTCGTGCTCAGCAAGAATCTATCGACTCACTCAAGCAGATGCTCGCACAGTTGCTTGAAGACAAGAGGAAGTCAACTAATAAAGCCTCCTCTAGGAAGTCTAAAGGTAAACGAAAAGAGGGGAAAAGCTCGTCCTCTGTACATATAGAGGAGAAAGAGCAGTCTACTTCTGGTTCGTCTAAATCCTCGTCGCAGGAAAAGGACGACCGAGACCAAGGAAAAGTTCATTCTAAAAGAATGAATCAATTGGAGCAACGTCTTGAGGCCCTTACCAACCAGAAAGGCCTCCAAGAAGCAGGAGTGGTCCGGCCATATCCGTCCGAGTGGGACCTGGTTCCATACCCGCTCAAGTTCAAGGCTCCAACCCTCCAAGCATTTGATGGGAAAGGTTCACCGAACCAACATATCTACTACTTTAAATCCCAAACAGGAATGTGGTAGATAATGATGCCATTCTGGCACGTTTGTTCATCGGCACCCTAAAAGGGCTTGCCTTTGAATGGTTCATGAAGCTCCCAGAGGGCTCCATCAAGAATTGGGGCGATTTGGAGAAGCTCTTTTTAACGCGCTTCTTTGAAGATGACTCGGAGGTCAACATGCCTATCCTTTTAGCCACCAAGCAGCGAAAGGGAGAGTCCATTAAGTCTTTCGTAGAAAGATTTCAGAACGTAGCACTCCGATGTCCAAGCGGTATAACCCAGGTCACCCTAGTGGAAACATGCCGCCACAATCTTCAAACTTCGCTCCTTACCCAAATAGGAGTTGCCGAAAGCCGCACCTGGAAGCAGTTGATCCAACAATGTGAACAGGCTGAGGAAATCGTCGCTCGGGTTAGGGTAGAAGAAAACAAACCCGACCTGAGAGGACAGCAAGGCGTGTGCCAGACACATCCCTCCAAACAAAACGGAAGGATAACTTGGCAGCAGAGACCAAATCCCCTGTCAAACCTCAACCGGTCAAGGGAAGTGGCTCTTCAAGCCAACCACGTGCCAACAAGCAGTATTCCTTTAAGGATGAACATGTTGACTCGCTCTTCAAACTACTCAACAAAAGCAACCGATTGAAGCTTCCTGAAGTTAGGCGCCCTGAAGAAGTCGGTAAAACCGATAATCCCAACTACTGTATGTATCACAGGATGTTGGGACACCCCACCAAGAGCTGTTATGTCTTATAGGACATCCTTCAGGCTCTGATTGACGCAGAGGTGTTAAAACTCCGTCCAGAGCAGAAGAAAGGTGGCGACTATCTTGACGTCGTTCCTCCAGTTTGGAAGGCAACCTCCAACACCTTCTGGAGTAGTCCCTGTCCCAAGAGGAGAGCTGAGAATGGTCAACACAGAACCTCACCAATAGCAAGAGAAGGGCCTGGTACCCGTTTTTACACCTCAATGAGAAGTCATGTGGGTTCATCCTGACCTTGTGGAGGGCCAGCAATGGACCACTGTTACCAGCAGAAGGTCCAAAGGCAAAACGAAAGCTTCGTCTTGTAATGTGGTGCGCGCTTCTTCTCGGGAAGCGGAGACTGATGTTCTCTCACTGACTGATTCAGAAGAGGAGACGATAGTTCTGGCCACAGAACCCAGTCAACTAGTGGCGGAAACCCGTTCAGGGCAGTCATATTTGAAAAAGTATGACGAAATGGCGGTAACTCCTCCAAGACCCGCTGCAGAGTCAGCCAAGCCCTCCACAAAGCAACCTGTGGAGAAACAGAAAGAGCTTCGGTTTTTCAGAGTTCTTTCAAAAGACATAGTGGAAGGATCCACAGCACCTTACCGCTTTGATGTCCTGACTCAACTGGCCAACATCCTGGCCCGGATTACTCTTTATGAGCTTCTTAGACTATCAAAGTCGACCAGAGAAGCTCTACAAGAGGCCTTGGCTAATGCTGAGGTTTTCATGACCCAGGTGCCGATCGGACCAAAGGAGGAAGATGTAGAGGACTGCCTCCATACCTCCTAAAATGTTCCCTGTATCACCTTCACGGCAGATGATATGCAAGTCAAAGGGAAACATGATCGACCCCTTTACTTCGCGGGGTATATTGGATCATCTGAGGTGAACCGCATCCAGGTAGATCCCGGGTCCGCATTGAGCATTATGCCTCGCCGAGTCATGCAACATCTCGGGATTCCCAATCACCGTTTGAGTGCCACCCAGACTACTATTATGGGTTCAATGCCAATAGTACCCGTCCAATGGGGAGGTTAAGCTCAGATGCCAGATTGGGGACCTAAGGTCAGAGGTGACATGCTACGTGATAGATGCTGACACCTCCTACAACTTGCTGTTGGGACGACCGTGGATTCATCGCAATTCTATCGTTCCCTCTACTCTCCACCAAGTCATGAAATACATTGACGGGAGTGGAAAAGTACGAACGTTGATTGCCGAAAGGCATCCGTTCAAGGGAGTTGAGAATTATTTCACAGATTCTCTCCTATATCAGGAATCTGTGGAAACAAATGAAATTCCGCAACCAGAGGAGCCCGACTCTGGTAATGAAGCCGACACCGAGCAAGAAAAAGAAGAGTGCATGTGGGAACTAGATCCACTTGTAACGGGCATTAGTAAGCCCGATGTTGATAATACCTCCGATGATGCAGGCGGATGGTATATTAATGAAGACTTAGATCTGGTGTATTTCTCTGTGTTTGCTTCTGATTCAGTACCGTCAGACACTAGTACCGAAGTGGAGGACAATCTCCGGTCGGCAATGGATGCTTTGACATCATTGCATGTACCAGTGAAGTCGTCCTTCGAAACGCACCAAGAGGCCGGCAATGCGCAAGAATCCATATTCATGGTTCCAGCAAGACGGAAAGGCCAAAGACCAATTCTTTTCGGACGAATTGAATCCGAATCGATGACCCGTGAAGAATCAGAAGGCGAGCAAGAATCCCCTCAGTTCGGTCATTATGAGCCAAAGGCACTCAAAATGATGAAAAACATGGGGTATGATCTGACAAGCGGACCAGGGTTGAACTTCGACAAAGGAAGGAGAACACTACTCCGATCTTTTGTACCAAAAGGGAAAACCCCTGATTATTATCATCAGACTCACAGGGGGTTGGGCTATGTGTCAACTCCGATCCCATCAGCTTCTGAGTCTGAAGAGTCATTCTGCCATGATTACTCATCAGGCACGTCGTCGTGGGAATCAGATGCTAGTGTTGGCAACATCTTCAGAGAACTTTCAGTGAATATGGTTTCAACAAGCCACCTGGAAGACGGAGATGAAGAAATGATCCAATTCGATGCAGATCCTTGGATCAAACACTTAAACAGTCTTTGGGATACCCGCTTCGAACAACGCGAGCCACCCACAGAAGATAAGGTTGTTCAGATCAATCTAGGAGATGAGGCTAATCCTAAGCCCATCTTCATAAGTGACAGCCTGTCACCTTCGGAGAAAAAGGGTCTAATATCTCTTGTACAAGAATATATAGACGTCTTCGCCTGGAACTATGGAGACATGCCTGGACTTGATCCTCGAGTGGCTATGCACCGCCTCAACATTAATACGGACGTAAAAACCCGTCAAACAACAACAGCGACGGTTCCGTCCAGAAATAATGGAGGCAATTCAGTCAGAAGTCAGAAAGCTTATAGACTCTGGCTTCATTAGGGGAAGAACAACATCCTGATTGGGTGGCCAACATCGTCCCTGTTGCTAAAAAGAACGGGAAGATCCGAATCTGCATCGATTTTCGTGATCTAAACGAGGCCTGTCCCAGGGATGAATTCCCACTGCCAATCACAGATGTCATGATTGACAACACATGTGGATTCGAGCGAATGTCCTTCATGGATGGATTCTCAGGATACAATCAAATCAAAATGTATCCTGATGATGAAAAGCATACCTCTTTCAGGACACCACTAGGGGTATACTGTTACACCTTCATGCCCTTCGAACTGAAGAATGCAGGGGCAACATATCAAAGGGCCATGAATACCATTTTCCACAAACATATGTGTAAAACGGTGGAATGCTATGTTGACGACATCGCGGTAAAAAGCCGCGCTAAAAGTGATCATATAACTGATCTAAAGGTTGTCTTCGACATCATGCGGGCCCATCAATTGAAGATGAACCCCACCAAGTCCTTCTGGGGGTGGCCAGTGGAAAATTCCTAGGATTTGTAGTGACCTCTACGGGGATTCATTTGACCCGGAAAAGGTCCGCGCTATCCAGGAGATGCAACCTCCGAGAAATCTCAAGGAGCTCAGGGGATTGCAAGGACAATTGGCGTACATCAAAGGTTTATCTCAAATCTCTCCGGAAGATGCCAACCCTTTTCCAAATTAATGAAGAAAGGTGTTTCGTTCATTTGGGACAGCGCTTGCCAGCAAGCATTTGAGGAAATTAAACAGTACCTCACACAACCGCCAGTCCTTACAGCTCCGGTGTTTGGAAAACCTTTCGTGATATACGTCCGAGCGATGGATCATTCTTTAGGAGCCCTACTAGCTCAGAATGATGATCAAGGATGAGAGCAAGCAATCTACTATTTGAGTAGAATAATGATCGGGGCCGAACATCGATACAACCCGATCGAGAAAAAATGTTTGACATTGGTGTTCGCCGTTCAGAAAATGCGACACTAATTGGCAGGCCAAACTATAAATGTCATATCAAAAGTTAACCCCTTGAGGTTACTCATGACAAAGCCTTCATCGTTAAATGGTCGACTGGCAAAATGGGCCATATTGTTATCTCAATATGAAATGCACTTTTTACCACAGAAGGCCGTTAAAGGACAAGCGGTGGCGGATTTCCTGGCCGAGCATCCAGATCGAGGGCAACCAAAATTTACGAGGATCTCTCAGACGAGGTCGCTGAAGCCTGCCAGACTCAGACATCCTTTGAAGGACAAGTATGGCAACTTTTCTTTGACGGTGCATCGAGAATAAGCCCAAAAGGACATATAGTGGCAGGAGTAGGAGTAGTACTCGTCTCCCACAGAACTATGTGATTCCTCGAGCTGTCTCGTTAACCGAACCTTGCTCCAACAATGTAGCAGAGTACAATGCCCTCTTGATTGGGATGCAACTCACCGATGAGATTGGCGTTAAAATCTCGAGGCATATGGTGACTCCAAGCTCATCGTCAGCCAGGTTCTTGGGAGTACGAAGTCAGACATGAAGACCTAGTACCTTATTACAACGCAACTGTCTACATGGCCGAGAGGTTCACCAACTTTTACATCGATCATGTGCCACGCAAGCAAAATGCGCATGCAGATGCACTAGCGTCTCTCGCTGCCTCTTTAGCTCTTCCAGCTGGAGCAGTAGAGAAAAATTTGTCCACAGCCATGACCTGTATTGCCCGAGACTTGCTCTTGAGGACTACCAGGAGTCAATGGGAGATTGTCAAGGCAAAGAAGTTCTTGAGTCGTCAGCCGGTCCAGAGCCTAGAGACTGGCGATTCCCCTATATTGATTACGTCTTGTATGGCATCCTGCAAGAGGACACCAAAGAAGCAGCTTCCATTAGAAGGAAAGCTCCCAAATTCTACTATAATGCGATCACACAAACATTGTATCGTCGATCGCATGACGGGATCTTACTTCGCTGCCTTTCACAAAAAGAGGCACAGGAGGTATTGAAAGAAGCTCATGATGGCATGTGTGGAGCCCATCAACCTGGCCCAAAACTTGCATGCCGACTCCAAAGGTTGGGATATTATTGGCCTAAGATGGTTGCTGATCCCATCACTTATGCTAAGAAATGTCACACCTGCCAAGTGCATGGCGATTTCATCCATCAAGCACCAGGATACCTTCACTCTACGACCTCTACCTGGCCATTTGAAATGTGGGGGATGGATGTAGTTGGCCCTATCAGCCCTCCATCATCAAAAGGACATCGGTTTATTTGGCCATAACCGATTACTTCTCCAAATGGGCTGAGGCCATCCCTTTGAAGGAGGTGAAGTCATCCGACGTGATCAAATTCGTTAAACATCACGTCATTTACCGTTTTGGGGTACCTCGGCGAATTGTCCATGACAATGGACCCCAGTTCATCAGTCAAGCCTTCCAGAGGTTCTGCACTAAGTTCAGAATCCAGAGTGTGTCTGATTGATACACAATATTGCATATTTTACCACATAATCTCCATGCATATTGCAAATAAATATATGATTTTAACTTATCTTCTCTATATTTTTACAGGTCCACGACTGAAATGAGAGAAAGCCCAATAATCACTTTAATTAGCAATAATTAAAGAGATTAATTCCAAGCCCAAGATAAAGCCCAAGTTTAAATTCAGGATCCAGAGAATTCTACGTAACAACTCAAGATTCTAGAAGGCCACGTGGATAACAACCTCGTAACCAACCTGTACCAGAAAGTTGTTACCCAACAGATTCAGTTGAGCCGCAAAATCCGGGATTTTCCCGCCAAATTGCGGCAAAGATAAGGTTGTTGGATCCCGGATTTTGCGCCAACAACCTGGATCTCGAAGCTTCTCTCTGAGCCCTATAAATACTTCACCTGGACCTGCGAGCAAAGACTGAATGGAGAAGAGAGGAGAAATTAGTAGATGCTTGTAATTTTTTGTAGGTTTTTCTCTAGGTTTTAGTTCTTTAGACCCTCTTCTTCTTCCCTAGAAATTTTGTAAAGAGAGAGTTGTAAGAGAGAGAAAGCTTGTGTACACAAGGAGTGACAACTTGTGAAGCAAGGATTCATCCATTCTCTTCTCTCTACTCTTGCATTTTCTAGTTTACATGCTTTCTTTATTTCTTGCTTTACTTTCTTGCAATTTAGTTCATGCTTTGTTTTACTTTCCTTATGGCTTGTAGCTAACTTTTCTACATGTACTAGTTAACCACTAACCTTGCTAACTACTAACTCATGGGTGATTGCTATCTTTAATCTTGCAAGTTGGATGGTCTTCTCTTCTCCGATGGGTTAAACCCCCCGTCATTCAAGTGAGAAAGTAATTAGATCAACATGCAAGACGAATCTATGCCGATGAATCAACATGAGGCACGCATTCACTATCACGGAATTTAGTAAGTTTTGGCAAGGTAGTAAGGTTAGCTAATCATGGCTTTTTCATTCTAAAGTTTTCATTCTTTAGTTTTAGTTCCAAAGCAAATCTCTTCTTGATTTCTTTTCCGATTTTTCCATCATGAACATATCCATCCATTCTTTCATTTCTTCTTCATTGTTTTATTCTTTATTCTTTTAAGCAAAGAAGAATCTTCGTTTTACATCTTCACAACCAACCGTAACGCTTCCATCGCTAGCTCTCCCTGAGAATCGACTCGGTATAGCCCTATGCTATAACGGAGATAAGAAAGGGTATATTAATCATCTTTCATACATTTGTGGAGTGATCTAAGCACTTGAGGTTGTTTCTAAACCTTATCTCTTTTCATTGAATATATTTTGTGTGCAAATTATACTCCACAATACGACACCTTTCTCATCTAATCAAAAAAATGGCGCCGTTGCCGGGGAGAGCAACGTTTTGGTTTAAAGTGAAGAACTAAACGAATCTTCTTCTCTGTTGCAGGTAACAGGTTGAAGAAAACAGGAACTTTGCATTGCAGTAACATACAAGAGGACCTGGGCCTCTGCTCTCGAAAGCAGAGACCAGGATCCCTCCAAATTGCCGCAAAATCCTGGCTTTTGCCGCAAATTTGCGGCAATAAGGAGTGCACTACTGATCATTTTTCTGCAGGGTCTCTGATTCTGCAAAATACTTCTGCTGCATTACTTAATTTCCTGTAATATTCACCCTATACCTGCTTAATAAAGTCAACAGTAAAAAATTGGTTGAAATCGTTAAAAATTGTTTAGACATTTGCATTTCTAGGCACGTGTCTTTTCAATTCATTTACTTTTACTGTTGAAGAGTGCTGGAGGCAAGGTACGTTTTGCATTGCATGTAGACTAGGAATCATCTCTTGCTTGATTTTCATGCTTTGAGTGTATCCTAGTTATATTTCTTGTACACTTGCACAATTCAATTTTAAGGGCATACCCGTAAATAAGATAAGATGGGGATTTTATCACCCATTCCTTAGCCCGCAAATCATTTTCTCAAGCACTCACTAACCCAAGCCTAATTTAATGAAAAGTAGATGTTGGCCATAGGGACATCTCGGACTCATTTAGGAGATTATCCTAAGGGGGAAAAGTGTTGGAAATTGACTCTTGTAAAATCAGTGTCTAGGAAAGGGATTGAGGGCCGAAAGCCCGAAGGTTGCTGGTTACTTAATTAAGGAACGTCTCTGACGGAAAACCTCCCAACAACCTTGACCTTTCCTGGCTGATTAGCTTGTGGTTAAAGTCTACACTAAACCTCCCGTGGACAGTCTAATCAGTTAGAAGTCGTCTAGGTCATAGATCTACCCTAACTTAGGTTAGAATTTTTTCTTTTTTGTTTGCTTATTTGTTTGTTTCTTTTTGTTTGTGATTTTTTGTGTGATATGGCATTCAACAATTCTTTCCATCCTAATAATAATCCATATTTCACACCGACTTCATATTCGGATAATTCCAACCCGGTGTTTTACAATATGCATCAACCACATACACCGGGTTGGCCTTATCAGAATCAATATGACCCATACCCCCATCTAATAATTATAATTTCCATAATAATTTCAACTCTTCACCGAGTAATTGGGGATTCACGTACCCCGAGTCAAATTCTCAAATTCCTTGTCCACCATATCCACCCAGTCCACAACATTTTCAAGATACATACTCAGTTCCACCAGTCCAAATAAAGCACCATCAATTTTGGAAATGAGTATGCGTGAGTCCAAACACAAATCCCAAAATCTGATGGACTCACAATTTCATTATCACTTCCAAGATAACACTTCATCTTTCCATCAAAACAACGAAGTCATCAATTATGGAAAGATGCTTGAAGACATGACTCATGCTCAAAATGCTAGAAATCGTGACATAGATATGATGGTCGAATCTTTACGTTCTCACCGTTTGGCCAGATCTAGTGTCACTAGCCACTCTGTTAAAGAAGATGAGTCATGTAATTTTGGAAATCCAGATTCTATTTCAGCACAACCACCTGAACTTGTCCAAACTTCAGTTCCCATTGACATTTTGGCAAGTTTTCCATTTCCTGAAATTGAACTTGAGTGTGAATATGATCCTGAACTTCCACTTGATGATTCAATTCTACTTTCTGATTCAATTATGACTCCAGTGTCTTCACATGATTTCACTTCATTTCCCGAGTCAGTATTGGATCCAGTGCCAGTCCATTTTGAAATTGAATCACCAATCATTTATAATCATATTGAACTTGACTAATTCCATACTTTTGAAAGTCCCATTGATAAATTGGCAAGTTCACATTTTTGTGGAATTGAATTACATGAGGAATGTGATCTTGAACCCCAACTTAGTGATTCAATTCTTTTTCCTGATTCAATAATGACTCCGGTAACTTTACCTGACTTCAATCTTTTCCCGGAGTCGACATGGATCCTGTCCCAATTCATAATGAAGTTGAATCACCCATCTTTGAGGATCATATTGAACTTGACCAATTATACACTTCTGAAGATACTATTGACAAATTGGCAAGTTCTCCATTCTTTGGTATTGAACTACATGAGAAATGTGACCTAAATTCTCACTATCTCTTTACTTCTGAAACTGAATGTACAATTCTGACGGAAAACGTTGACCTTAGTTTTGAAGAATTGTATGGCGATGAGCTTGAATTCCTTAATATTGGAAGTAAAGAGATATCACCCATATTAGGTCACATTCCATTGTTGGACAATACATATGGACTTGAGCTTCATTTTCTTGACTTGGACCCAATTCCTGAAACTCATTTCGACTCCTGAACCTTTACCCGACTTAAGTCACCTTCCTGAGTCGGTATTAGTTCCTGTCCTCCCTGAGTCCAAGTCAACCGTTCTATCATTTCATACTCCATTCTGGGACAAGGTGGTTGACAAATTTGATTCCAAAATTAATTATGGAAAATGGAAATTAGATGGGGTCAAGTACTTAATAAAGATCCTTCATGGATTTATCTTTCTTGTGGGTTATATTCACGATATTTCTGGTGGGTTCCTCAAAACCCAAAGCAAAGTTGATTGGGCCATGTTTCGTGGACCAATCAGACCACCACCGGAACCACCACCTTAAGGTAATTTTTTCCTTCCCTCTTCATTTTTGTTTCATGCATACATATATCATGATGCATTGAGGACAATGCATGAAATAAGTGTGGGGGAGGGTTTACTAACATAGAGTTTTTAGATTTTCTTTCTTTTACACTTCTTTTAGAATTAGATTTTCTTTCTTTTATACTTCTTTTAGAAAAAATAAAAAAATAAAAAAAACAAAAAATAAAAAAAAACTTTTTGAAATAAGAGACAAAGTTTTGATCTATTTTTAAGAAAATTAAGATGTATCTTAGAAATTAAGAAAGCCTTAATTATGACATCTTAAACCTAGTTGAAATAATAGATCTTGTTTGAAATTATAGGCTAAGTAAGTAAAATTGGTGAGATATTTCTATCTTGAATTTTTTGCCTTAGATAGTATGCACTTCACACTTACACATTTTTGGGATGGAAACAAAGACCAAAATGCCATAAAAATAAAGAAAAAAAAAGAGAAAAAAATGTATATATATAAATAAAACATCACCTATTAAGCTGGATAAATGTGCCTCAAGAAGCATGATTATTCACGCCTAACGGTGGTAAAAACCTATTAAGCTGGATAAATGTGCCTCAAGAAGCATGATTATTCACGCCTAACGGTGGTCAAAAAGAATAATCCCCCTTAGTTTTGTGGCTTTTTTTACTCGAGACCTTAAACCCGAGGGATGTTTTCTCATCTGGTGCCCTAAGACCGTCTGGTTTGGGAGTCATCGGTTAAAGGCTCGTTACAAGGGTAAACTAGAAAGCCTAAACTAAGGGAAGAATAAAAAAAAGAAAAAAATAAATATATATAAATAAATGGCTTGATGGTTAGAGTTGAAATCCGAGAAATTTTCATTGTCACGGTGTGCATACTATCTAGGTTTTATGAAGGATAAAATATTCAATCCAATTTTGAATTCTTACCTTAATTGAAGACAAGATCTTGCATAGAGACTAAGTTTAAGAAAGAATAATTATAGGTGGACTTATGACCTAAGATCACTTATATTTTTGCAAAAAATAGTTTGAAAACATGTCTCTTGTTCAAAATGCGTTTTCAAAACACTAATATTTGTCTTCTTTCTTTATGGATTTTGTGGGTGCAATCCGCTGAAAACCCTCAGGAGACAACACTCCTCCTCTAGGGTAACCTAGAGGTTTAACGGCTTGTTGCACGCGCTCAGTGCAATCGCATCACCTGCGAAAGTGGTGTAATAAAATTGGTAGTATAGTTTTTTCTTTCTTTGTTTTGTTCAGGACGAGCAAAAGAATAAGTGTGGGGGTGTGATTGATACATAATATTGCATATTTTACCACATAATCTCCATGCATATTGCAAATAAATATATGATTTTTACTTATCTTCTCTATATTTTTACAGATCCACAACTGAAATGAGAGAAAGCCCAATAATCACTTTAATTAGCAATAATTAAAGAGATTAATTCCAAGCCCAAGATAAAGCCCAAGTTTAAATCCAGGATCCAGAGAATTCTACGTAACAACTCAAGATTCTAGAAGGCCACGTGGATAACAACCTCGTAATCAACCTGTACCAGAAAGTTGTTACCCAACAGATTCAGTTGAGCCGCAAAATCCGGATTTTCCCGCCAAATTGCGGCAAAGATAAGGTTGTTGGATCCCGGATTTTGCGCCAACAACCTGGATCTCAAAGCTTCTCTCTGAGCCCTATAAATACTTCACCTGGACCTGCGAGCAAAGACTGAATGGAGAAGAGAGGAGAAATTAGTAGATGCTTGTAATTTTTGTAGGTTTTTCTCTAGGTTTTAGTTCTTTAGACCCTCTTCTTCTCCCTAGAAATTTTGTAAAGAGAGAGTTTGTAAGAGAGAGAAAGCTTGTGTACACCAAGGAGTGACAACTTGTGAAGCAAGGATTCATCCATTCTCTTCTCTCTACTCTTGCATTTTCTAGTTTACTTGCTTTCTTTATTTCTTACTTTACTTTCTGCAATTTAGTTCATGCTTTGTTTTACTTTCCTTATGGCTTGTAGCTAACTTTTCTACATGTACTAGTTAACCACTAACCTTGCTAACTACTAACTCAAGGGTGATTGCTATCTTTAATCTTGCAAGTTGGATGGTCTTCTCTTCTCCGATGGGTTAAACCCCCCGTCATTCAAGTGAGAAAGTAATTAGATCAACACGCAAGACGAATCTATGCCGATGAATCACATGAGGCACGCATTCACTATCACGGAGTTTAGTAAGTTTTGGCAAGGTAGTAAGGTTAGCTAGTCATGGCTTTTTCATTCTAAAGTTTTCATTCTTTTAGTTTTAGTTCCAAAGCAAATCTCTTCTTGATTTCTTTTCGATTATTTCCATCATGAACATATCCATCCATTCTTTCATTTCTTCTTCATTGTTTTATTCTTTATTCTTTTAAGCAAAGAAGAATCTTCGTTTTACATCTTCACAACCAACCGTAACGCTTCCATCGCTAGCTCTCCCTGAGAATCGACTCGGTATAGCCCTATGCTATAACGGAGATAAGAAAGGTATATTAATCATCTTTCATACATTTGTGGAGTTATCTAAGCACTTGAGGTTGTTTCTAAACCTTATCTCTTTTCATTGAATATATTTTGTGTGCAAATTATACTCCACAATACGACACCTTTCTCATCTAATCA